>JARQOC010000004.1:333880519-333917132 GCA_033576535.1 Allobates femoralis | reverse complement strand
CATGACCTTTTGGCTCTATGAGATAAAAGGGCCATCAACATGTATAGCAGTGGCTTCTTCATAGAGAACACATATGCACTCGGCTGAGTGAGCACACCTGTGTATGGTAGGGGCAAAAGAAAATGTCTGACAGCCAAATAACAGAAATTCAAAGGGCTGGCTTCAACTGCGTGTCTGATCCGATCCGTACTGTCCGCTTGAAGCAGCCCAGCCGCGGACCGGATCAGCACACAGGACTGGGGGCTATTATCCCCCTCCCAAACCGTGTGCACCGCACGCAGCTGAACCAGCTGACGGGTTTCCTCACCTATTAGCAGCAAAACCCAAATCATGGACACATTTTTTACATTTGTACACAGCCACAAAATGGAGAAATGTATCCATGATTTCACTGCAACCAGAGATCTGTTCAGAAGTTGGACCCAGTTTTTTGGTGTGTGAAAAAGCGGCCCTTAGCCCTCTAGGAACATTTGTTGTGTCCCTTTACATCTCTCTTTCCCTGTCCTTTGCTTGAGAGCTTAGCCTTCTGGCTTTTTATATGCATTGTTGCTTTGTCCTCCTTTTTCCAAGGGACGCTTTGTTCCTTTATTGTGTGAACTAGATCTTATTGTCTTGGAGTATTATTTGTGCATTATTTCCCAGCTCTATAGCATACCCATGTGCATCTATTTGCTTGCAGGGGCAGCTATATATTCTATATCTATACTGTGTTACATGGCACCTTGTTGTTCTAATTGTTTTTAAGTGTGTTGTACTTCTGTGTGTTTTTTTATACTAATGAAGTTTATTGTTCACCATTTCCATGGCGGTGTGCTTTTCATGTGCCAGGATCTTTTTCTCTAAATTATAGCAGGGTTTAATTAACAAGCACTGTCCATTTCCTGGTTGTTCAGGTAACAAAAATATTCTGAAGTCATTCATACATATTAGGCCACGTGCACACGCTGAGGATTTGATGAGTTTTTTACCTCAGGATTTGTAGCCAAAACCAGCAGTGAGTGATATCTGTGTGTGTAAAATGGCCTTAAGAGACTGTGCTAGGGCAACTATCCTCAAAAATATTGTTACCAAGGGGAAGAAAAATCATGGGTGCATCCCAGGGAAGGCTGCCACTAGGAATTTCGGGCCCTTTACTGCCAAAATTTTGGGGCCCCCTGAGACTCCGCCCAGTGTCCACCTCCACCCATGCTCCGCCTCCACCCAAACATACATTATATTTATAGTGAAAAATTGGAACAGCACCAAAAATGACCTCAATTTTTGTGCAAAGTTTTCCCAACCAGCCATCCAGATGGTTCCTTGCAATAGAGTAAAAAAAGGAAAAACAGCACAAAAGAGGAAAAAGTCAACTTTATTGCCCAATACCACATTGGGCAATAAAGTCCACTTTTTTCAATATTTTTGTGCTGTTTTTCTTTTTTTACACTCTCTATTATATATTACACACACACACTTGAGACTGCTGTGGGCTGAATACGCAATGGCTGTATGAACAATAGAGAATACACAGTAGAGATGGCTGCTAGCTGTATACCCAATAGAGATGGCTGTGGGCCGTATAGACAATGGAGACGGCTGCTGGCTATACACACAGTAGAGAATACACAATAGAGACTGTTGCTTGCTGTACACAATAGAGAATACACGATAGAGACTGCTGCTGGCCGTATACACAATGGAGATGGCTGTGGGACAAATGCACAATGGAGACGTCTGCTGGCTGTACACAACACAATAGATACTGCTGCTGGCCTGGCCACATACACAATGGAGATGGCTGCGGGACAAATGCACAATAGAGATGGCTGCGTATATGTAATATTAGCATATGACTCCGCAGCGCCCATCAGCCACACACAGGTTATCTGATAGGAGAACCACACAGTGCAGAACTTATGAGGCTCCTGAGGCCTCCGACCTCAAGGCCACATTGTCAGACATCAACATACATTCACACACTGCTGCAGAACCTCCTGAAATTCCTATACACTGCTGCTGAATCCATTGAAATTCACACACATTGCTGCAGAAACTCTTGGAATGCTTTTACACTGCTGCACAACCTCTTAAAAGGGACATACACTGCTGCAGAACCTCTTCACAGCCTCATGCATTACTGCACAACCTATTCAGATTATCATACACTGCTGCAAATCCATTTGAGATGCTCACACACTGCTGCAGAACCTCTTGGAATTTCATACATTTATGCAGATTGTCTTACAATACATATAAACTGCTGCAGAACCTCTTAGGATAGCTAAGTCATGCCTGCAAATGTGAATACCACACAGTTCTGTAGCAGGGGTCGCCCACAAAGAGGTTCTGCAGCAGCAGCAGCATCACCTGCTTTGTACAGAGGACCAGTTGCGCCATGTGATGGGGAGGCCCTGCTGATGGCATAATGGAGACAGTGGCCCCAGTACTTACAGCCAGGAGGCAGATGCCTGAGAGCTGCAGCCCGTCCTCATCCCGGCGCCCCCATGTCCTGGCGGTGGGGGTTAGCTCATGCTTCGGCAGCTCTCAGCAGCAGTTACCAGGCTCCGTACAGGAATGCCCGGGCTCAGGCAGGGCAGACAGGCGGCAGGGCAGGACGGCACAGACACCGGATGGAGTGCATGACCCCGCCCACACCTCGGTCATCAGCTTAGGCGTCGTCAATTGGACAGACTCAGAGCCCGCTCAAGCGGTGAGGGGGCGAGGCCCGGCGGTGATTGATTTGACAGGAAAGGGGGGGCCCGTGCACGATATGAGGGGGCGGGGCCTGGAGGAGATCAGGGCCCACCCCCTCATGTCTTGCACAGGCCCCCCTTTTCCTGTCAATCACCGCCGGGCCCCTTACAGTGTAAGACCTGTAAGGCCCTGATGGCGGCCCTGGCTATGTAGGACCTGGCAGGTAATGGAACAGAGAGGGGCAGCAAGATCCCACACATATCGCTGCAGTGCAGCTTCATCAGTAAAAGCAGTACGGCGATACTGACAATAATTTGTAATAACAATGCTTTGCATGGTGAGCTGACATTTTTATTGATATGTTTTCATTGAATTTGGGGTAATGTGATGTTATGATCAATTTTTTTACATTTTTTTTTTGAAGTGAGGTGACAAAAATTACAATTCAGGCAATTTTAATTTCCTTCTTTTTACAGTATGTGTTAATTAACTTTGCACTTTGATTTGAATTTTTATAAACTGAATTATTATGAATGCATCAATATAAAAATATATTTAATTTATTTTTAATGAGGGTGAGGGAAAGGGGTGATTATCATTTTGCTAAAATGTTTACAATTTTTTTACTTCATTTTTCAATCCCTTAAGGTACCGTCACACAGGGACATATCGCCGGCGATGTTGCCGGCAACCGAGGGGCGTGGCCAGGTTGCGGCGACATCGCCGGCGAATTGCCGCGCGTAGCAGGGCGATAATCAGGCGATGAATCGCCTGAGTAACATCGCCAGGTTTCCCAACAATGTTCGGAAATCTGGCGATGTTGGTGAGGCGATCATGCCTGATCGCCCTGTGTAACGCGGCAACCTGCAATGTTGCGGGCGATTCCGCCTATCTACAACATTGCGAGTTATCGCTCGCTGGGTTGCTGGGCAACCCAGCGAGCGATAGCCGTGGCAACTAGCCGGCGACATCGCCGGTAAGTTGCTCTGTCTGACATCTCCCCGGCGATGTTGTCAGGGATGCGCGCTCCCGCGATCCCCGGCAACATTGCCGGCGATATGTTCCTGTGTGACGGTACCTTCAGGGGACTTGACTCTGCGATCGTCTGATCTCTTATTCTATGTACCGCAAATCAACAGTATTGCAGTCTATAGGATAAATCCCATTCTCCTATGGAGTTTAGACTGTGGCACAGGAGAGAAAAATGTCAGCAATGGGGGCAAGAAAATCATAAGCTTAGTTTCAGAAAGCACAATACTTATGAAGCAATGTAACACTTCATTTGACAAGTTATGGATTGCTATATGGATTGCTATATGTGTACTGGATCAGAGCTAATAACAATACAGGAATATGGAACAGGAATCACTATCAGTTCATGCATATAACCCCAAAACCATCATCAGTACAAGAAAACATAACCAGAAACACTATCAGTACATAAATACATCACCAAAAACAACATCAGTACATAAATACAACACCAGAAAAGCCATCAGTATGTAAGTACATTGCTGGAAACACCAATAGCACATGAATATTGCACAATAACCACCATATATACAGGAAAACCACCATCAGTCCTTAATATAATAATAATATTTATTCATTTATATAGCACTATTAATTCCATAGCACTTTACATACATGAGTAATGCTGTCTCTCTTGGAGCTCACAATCTAAACATCCTATCAGTATGTCTTTATGATGTGGGAGGAAACTGGATTGCCTGGAGGAAACCCACGCAAACACAGGGAGTACATACAAACTCCTTGCAGATGTTGTCCTTAGTGTCCTTGGTGGGAATTGAACCCAGGACCTCAAGACCCCAGTGCTGCAAAGGCTACAGTGCTAACCACTTTAGCCACCATGCTGCCCGATAATACAGGACAAAATGTAGTAATGTGATCAAATACAAAATCAGTTTAGCCCCTGCCATGTACACTTGTTTTGCATGAACCTACAAATACCAGAATATACTTAATAATGGCAAGAAGATACTAGCCACCAACAGACTGTAGACCATTCAGGAGCCACAGTACTGATTAGAAACAGTCAGTATCTCTGAGGGCGTGGCTTGCTGGCAAGTGGGGCAGCAGCATAGTTGCAGAGCTCCTGCAGTCCAGGACCTTTAGCAGCCCATCCTGGCTCAACTCGGCACCCAGCTTCCTCCAGCTACTCACCCACAGCTCCTACAACCACCCAGGCACATGATGACACGTGGCAGATTACAGAAGAGGGGATCCCCACCGAGATTGCCTGACTTCTTTGTGAGGGGAAAGCCTGCTAATGCAACAGGTAAAATGGTGCCTGCCTGCATCCCCTTCAGGCTCCTCCAGGGTCTCTGGGGGAGGTGCAGACACAGAGGGGATTCATGAACACCATTCTACCCCACTCACTAAGGCGGCCGTCACACGGTGAGATATCTTGCCCGATATCGTTTAAGCGATCTCCTTTTTGATCGCTTAAGCGATATCGGGCAAGATATCGTTGCATGTAATCAAGCGATTTACGATGGTAAATCGCTTGATCGTGACATCGCTGATCTGAGGTTCGGTTCTCAGATCTAGCGATGAACGATGCAACGATCTCCTTCATCGTGGTGTATGACACCACGATGATCCATCTCCCAGCGACCGCGCCTATGCTGGGAGATGGTAACTATGGTACACGTCGGGTAACTAAGCGACGCGCGGCGCCTAGTTACCCGATGTGTACCATAGTAACGAGCGAGATCGCTGCTCCGCATCGCTGGTGAGTCTGCCTGTGTGACATCTCACCAGCGATGTGAGCGATATTGTAAGCGATTGCGCGTGCACGTGATCGCTTACAATATCGCTAAAGATGTCGCAGCGTGTGACGGCCCCCTCAGGAGGATATGGAGGAGTTTCTTTCCTCTCTAAGGGCTTCTTTAAAAGAGGTTGCTACAAGAGTAATACCAATCTTGGATATAGATTTTGAATAAAAAACAAACTTTATTGTACAAATTATTTAAAAGGATCCAGACTAACAAACATAAATTCTAGGAACCCACAATGGATTATGATAATTCATACAGCATAAACAGTAGGTATAATTTAACCTCATGAACTTCTTCGTGCCAACAAAAATTATACCCACAACATCAGAGTGCCTCCAAATTATGGTCAAGAGGTAGGGGAACAAGAGGCGCAATAGTGTCTTATCACTAAAGACCATCAAAATGTGGGTGGTAAAACAGGGTTCACTCACCTAGCCCAGTTGTGTGACCCACAACTGGCTTGAAGGCAAAGGATTATAGTTGGCTGCTGCAGGACCTCCACCGACCACTCACAAGTGGAACGACCATCAAAGGATTGGGAAAACAAGGTGTGTTACAGTCCGCGCTGGCAAGTCATCACAAATTACCAGGAATCCAATTTGGATAGCAAAAGATCTTCTTTATTTCCTTTCCTATGCGTTTCGATGCCTCTCCCTGCATATCCCTGAGGAATGTGCCAGGAGGGGCATCGAAACGCGTAGGAAAGGAAATAAAGAAGATCTTTTGCTATCCAAATTGGATTCCTGGTAATTTGTGATGACTTGCCAGCGCGGACTGTAACACACCTTGTTTTCCCAATCCTTCCAAATTATGGTGGCTGACTCTATTGCTCAGGTTAGTTTATATAAAGGCATGATAAGGGGGAACGTGATGTGAACCCCACTTATCTCATGGTAATATGCTGTATTTTTTCATCCAGAGGGTATCCTTTAGATTAAGTATGGAGATTTTAATCTATAGGATACCCTCTGAATGAAAACATACAGCATATTACCACGAGATAAGTGGAGTTCACATCACGTTCCCCCTTATCATGCCTATATGTAAACAAACCTGAGCAATAGAGTCAGCCACCATAATTTGGAGGCACTCCAATGTTTGTGGTGTCATTTTTGTTGGCACGGAGGGGTTTATGAGGTTAAATTGTACCTACTGTTTATTCTGTATGAATTATCATAATCCATTGTGGGTTCCTAGAGTTTATGTTTGTTAGTCTGGATCCTTTTAAACAATTTGTGCAATAAAGTTTGTTTTTTATTCAAAAACTATATCCAAGATTGGTATTACTCATGTAGCAACCTCTAATTTAATACCGTACTTTATATTATAAGCCTCTTTGAAAACTTCTTTAAAAGAGGACATGCAAAATATTCTTAAAGAGGTGAAGGGAGAAATCTCAGCTCTGGGAGAGCGCACCTCTCATTTAGAGAATAAAATGTCTGAATATGCCACTTCTTTCAATGCATTAGTCAATGAAAATGAAGCCTTAAAGGAAGAATTGGCTCATGTTATGGCCACTTTACATGTCCCAACATCGGTCCGATATTGCATACAACGCCGCGGGAGCGCGCTTTTTCTGGGCAGAATTCCAAGATCGCATAGAAGATGTTACACAGCGCGATATCGGCAGGCAACGCAACAGCAATGTGTACTCCCCCTTGTACGGCCGACCCAGGAACGACCATTTAACATGGGAGAGAATAGGGGAAGTTGTACTCCACATCATTGTTGGGCTTTCACACAGCACGATCCGGCCACAACGTCCATCCAATATCGGGCCGTTGGAGAGCCTGCTCATTTCTCCCCCGATATCGTTTTGGCATCGTTCGTGCATCGTATTGGACATTTACACCATACAACGCACGAACGATATCGGGGCCAACGCATGAACCACGTGACTTTTTATCGGAGTTGGACACCGATATCGGGATGTGTAAAGTGGCCATTAGTGATAAAACATACAACTTGGAAGATAGATCACGGAGGAATAACATTCAGGTGAGAGGGATCCCTGAGGAGGTCTTGGATAAGGAATTGCCTGCTTTCCTTCATAACTTTCTAAAGGCTGTTCTCCCTGAAATGTCCACTAGAGATTTAATGATTGATAGGGTCCATAGAACCCCCATACCAAAACACGTGGATCAAGATCTGCCTAGAGACACGCTGACAAGAATACACTTTTTTACCACCAAGTATGTATTCATGAAAAGAATGAGGAAAAATCCAACTCTGCCCCAGGATATGCAATCCCTACAAGTTTTCCTGGACTTATCTGCAGTGACTCTGGCCAAGAGGTGTGAATACGCACATGTATGTAAAGCTCTACGTGATGTGGGCACCAAATATAGATGGGGCTTTAACCCAGTGAAACTGTTGATTATGAACGAGGGGAGAATAATTGCTTGCCATACCACTAAACAAGCTGAAAACAGACTTAAGGATTGGAATATTCCTTTTGCGCAGCGACAAGCGCCTAGGGGGAAAAAGTTGGACCCAGAATTGTCCCAAATATAAGGTGGAAGACTGGAAAAGTTTGTCTGCTGGAGCTTGTGGAAGGTTGCTTGAATTTGTATCTTATTCTCACTGTTCCTAGCAACCTGTGACTGTGGGCAACTCTGCTGAGGATCTCAGTAGTGTAAAAAGAGCTCACCAACCCCATTGCAGTCATTTTTCTGCACTCTTTGGATGGTACTTGGGGATGTGCATATTTTTTTTTGTGCATCCAGTTGTTTTGATTATGTTTTGAGTACTGCTGTTTTTTCTATTTTTCCTATTTTTTCTTTTTTCCTTTTCTTTTTTCTTTACTATTGTGCATACTAATGTTATGATTGACGCTTGCACCTCTGTTCAGTTCATAAGGATATATAACTTATGGTTTTATATGTATGCCAGGGACCTGATTAGCTGTTATGGTGGAGGGGCTTGGAGTGTTGGGGCCTGCTACATTCATAGAAAGTTTGTTATTTAGACATGAGCATGCAGTTTATGTCCTTGAATGTTAGAGGCCTCAATTCACCTATGAAACGTTCCATGTTTTGGAGGGAAGTTAAAAAAATCACTTGCTTACGTCAAATGTTTGCAAGAAATGCATTTATTGGAAGCTGATAATAGTAGACTCCACCATCCACAGTTCCTTCATAGGTTTTTCGCTAATAATGCAAGTAAAAAGGCAGGAGTCTGTATATTGATTAAAAACATTGTAGCATTTAGAAATATAAAGATGTGTGTGGATCTTACGGACAGGTTTTTAATTCTGGTCTGCTCCCTCAATGGTGAACCAAATACGCTGGTGATGGTGTATGCCCCTAATTAAGCCCAATGCACTTTTGCTCGCAAGGTGTTTCAGAAGATGACTGAATTAGCTAAAGGAGAAAAGATTGTATGTGGAGACTTCAATGCCCCTATAGATAGAGAGATGGACTGCTCTAGTAAATTAATGTGGAGCCCACTGGGACGAGGTACTGGGGTATCACGGGGGTTATCATGGCGGTCTTGGTCCGGACCGTGTCCCGAGCTCACAAGTATTGGGGCATTTACAGGGGAGAAAGTCGTGATGCCACCTGTGGTATGTGGTCAGGGTGACCACCGCTGCTGCAGAATCTCCGGGGGTGATGGATGGCAGCCTGTGATGTGACAGCTCTCCACAGGCAGAGCTTGGTCCCCGGGGCAGTAGTGATGAAAACAGCTTGTGAGGGAGAACAGGGTTTGCAAGGATTACACAGACTCACGGTTTTGTAGGTTTCCAAGTCTTTTACTGAAGATGGTACATCAGCTGAGTACTGTCCACGGAGTCTGTGCAGGGGCCGGGTTGCTCCCACCCTGGCTGGGTCCTTTGGCTCCCTGTTTCTGTGCTGTGTGTGTGGCCTGCTGCCGCTTTAGCTAAACTGCCGGCACTTTCTCCCCTCACGGGTACCAACTTGCTAGGCAACTTGAGTCTTATTCTGTGTTCCTGACCCCGCTGTGTTGCTTCGCTGTGGTACAGTGAAGATGTGGGACCTTCACTTATTCCGGTGTTCACTGTGCTGTTTGTGTCAGGCACAGCATCGAATCCGGTATCTGTTCTATGCACTTCTCTGGGGCGAGTCTCAGGGGACTCAATCTCCCAGGTGTGTTCCTCTCTGCTCCTTCTCCTGTTCCTCAGACCCTGGCCGGCCTGGAATTGGACAGTGGACTGTGGGGTGAGCTTAATGCAGCTCTTTTACACCCAGGTTTTCTTTCCTCAGTGCTGCCCCACACTGAACTAACTGCCACTTCCTCTCCACACCAGAATAAATAGGGAAGCAGCTTTAGCTCCCCCTTCTGGCCTGGAGGCGATAGTGTAGTGTTGTGGTTTGTGTGGGGAGTTAACCCTTTGTGGTGGTGTTACTGTGGCACATGAACCCTGGGGTGCCACATTAACCTGAAGTGAAAATTTGAAAGTTTCCTAGAGGAGGGATACGGCTTTAAATCTCCTTATTTACTTAACTTTCTTCTTATGGTTGCAGGCAAACTCCTCTCCATAAGGTAGATAGCAAGTTCCTCAGACCTGTTTTAGGAGGGACCTGAAAGCAGTAGTGATGGAATATCGTCTCCATTAGGGATGAGCGAGTCCGAAAAGACTCGGAATCGCAAGACCCCAACGAGTCCGAGTCAAGGACTCGGGACTCGTTGCGAGTCCAGCGAGTCCAATGTTAATGAATAGGGACCCGAGTAATAGCGAATAATGACATTTACAACTCGCTGATGTGTCTCTGAAAGTGTGCGAGTCCAAACTCGCTGGTTTTTCTCTTATTTTGAGGCTTGTAGCCGATGATGCGAGGGAAGGGATTCTCCAGCACACACTATGGTTTAAGGAAACAGGAAGCGAGTCGCGCTGACAGGCGCACACACAGAGCGATCCATTCATCAGTGCAATCATGGCAGCAGGACGTGGCATGGTGAACACGCTGCGTCTTATCGCACTTGTGGAGGCTCGTCCATTTCTATGGCTCCCTACAGATCCTGAGTATGGGGATACGACCCTTATTAATACAGCCTGGAGAGAGATCGCCCAAGAGATGTTCCCTGCGTTCCATCGGAGTGACCATGAGGAACAGAGCAATCTAAGTAAGTTAAATGAGTTCACACGTTATATATTGCATTTACTGTATATATACTCGTGTATAAGCCGACCCGTGTATAAGCCGACCCCCCTATTTTTGCCCCGAAAAACTATGAAAACATATTCACCGCCATCCTGGTATACAGCGGCTATCACTGGTAGACAGCCCCCCAGCAGAGTATACACCTCCCCCTGCAGAGTATACAGGCCCCCAGCTGGGTATACATGCCCCCATATTGTCGTATACAGGCAGGGGCGGACTGGCCCAGGTGCCACGGGTCATGCGGCTGCAGGAGCATGAATAATCCGCATGTCCCTGAAGCAGCAGGCGGAAACGGAAGCTCCTGGCCGCGCGATGACGTCATCAGCACGCGGCTGCGTCCGGGAGTGAGCGTCTGTGAGTGGCGTGCGGCTGCGACTGTTAGCGAGCGGCTGTGAGGAGCGCGAGGCTGCGGCTGGGAGCGAGCCATAGGATAATGCGGGAGCTGCGGTGACTGTGAGGCGGCCGCCAGTCATCACCCCCCCCCCCACCCCCCGTCCTCACCTGTGTCGGGCCAGTGAGGGAGGGTTGCGACCCAAACTGTAGGGTGCCAGTCAGTCCCTGTATACAGGGCCCTCAGTGTGTGTACAGGCCCCCCCAGCAGTGGGTATACAGGGCCCCCAGCAGTGGGTAGACAGTGGCCCAGTGGGTTTACAGGGCCCCCAGCAGTGGGAATACAGGGCCCCCATAGCAGGGTATACAGGACCCTGAATGTGTTATCATGCTCCACCGCATAGTTGCCTATATTTGGATGGGGTCACAACAGTACAATGAGTTTAATGTCTTATCCTCCTGGCTCTTTCGGCCAAGGGGTTGGGTGTATATAAATACCACTAATGACCAGAGTCTGGTGCCCGCACTATTACATTCTCTATGCGTTGACATGTGTCCTGCCTCATTTGTGATTGTGGCCACGTGAGCTCAATGTCCGTAATGCTGTTGATGATGTTCCACACTGTCGTGTCACTGTGCCTTGTATACACATTACACACACAAAATGAATAAAATGTTATTGTTGATTTGTACACATACTTTTGTTTTTTCAAATATTACACATCTCTAAAGCCGGTTTCAAATCATTTCACAGTTGACCATCTTAAAAAACGGTGGAGGAGCTGCCGGGACCAGCATAAGAAGCAGTACCGGCAGTACTCAGAGAGACAACCGGGAGCCGCTCCATTGCTCAACCACTACCACTTTTATGACCGGCTGTCCTTCCTTCACCCGGTGGCCGCTATGCCAAGGTATGTATCTGCAGCACTGTTGTGTACATTTAGTATTATTTATAAATATATACATTAGTTTCCATTTTGGCTCTGTGGGTAGCAGAGTATACAGGCGGGTCTGAGGTAGCAGAGTATACAGGCGGGTCTGTGGGTAGCAGAGTATACAGGCGGGTCTGAGGTAGCAGAGTATAAAGACGGCTCTGTGGGTAGCAGAGTATACAGGCGGGTCTGTGGGTAGCAGAGTATACAGGCGGGTCTGTGGGTAGCAGAGTATACAGGCGGGTCTGTGGGTAGCAGAGTATACAGGCGGGTCTGTGGGTAGCAGAGTATACAGGCGGGTCTGTGGGTAGCAGAGTATACAGGCGGGTCTGAGGTAGCAGAGTATAAAGACGGCTCTGTGGGTAGCAGAGTATACAGGCGGGTCTGTGGGTAGCAGAGTATAAAGACGGCTCTGTGGGTAGCAGAGTATACAGGCGGGTCTGTGGGTAGCAGAGTATACAGGCGGGTCTGTGGGTAGCAGAGTATACAGGCGGCTCTGTGGGTAGCAGAGTATACAGGCGGGTCTGAGGTAGCAGAGTATAAAGACGGCTCTGTGGGTAGCAGAGTATACAGGCGGCTCTGTGGGTAGCAGAGTATACAGGCGGGTCTGAGGTAGCAGAGTATACAGGCGGCTCTGTGGTAGCAGAGTATACAGGCGGGTCTGAGGTAGCAGAGTATAAAGACGGCTCTGTGAGTAGCAGAGTATACACGTGGCTCTGTGGGTAGCAGAGTATACAGGCGGGTCTGAGGTAGCAGAGTATACAGGCGGCTCTGTGGGTAGCAGAGTATACAGGCGGGTCTGAGGTAGCAGAGTATAAAGACGGCTCTGTGGGTAGCAGAGTATACAGGCGGGTCTGTGGGTAGCAGAGTATACAGGCGGGTCTGTGGGTAGCAGAGTATACAGGCGGGTCTGAGGTAGCAGAGTATAAAGACGGCTCTGTGGGTAGCAGAGTATACAGGCGGGTCTGTGGGTAGCAGAGTATACAGGCGGGTCTGTGGGTAGCAGAGTATACAGGCGGGTCTGTGGGTAGCAGAGTATACAGGCGGGTCTGAGGTAGCAGAGTATACAGGCGGGTCTGTGGGTAGCAGAGTATACAGGTGGGTCTGTGGGTAGCAGAGTATACAGGCGGGTCTGTGGGTAGCAGAGTATACAGGCGGGTCTGTGGGTAGCAGAGTATACAGGCGGGTCTGTGGGTAGCAGAGTATACAGGCGGGTCTGAGGTAGCAGAGTATAAAGACGGCTCTGTGGGTAGCAGAGTATACAGGCGGGTCTGTGGGTAGCAGAGTATACAGGCGGGTCTGTGGGTAGCAGAGTATACAGGCGGGTCTGTGGGTAGCAGAGTATACAGGCGGGTCTGTGGGTAGCAGAGTATACAGGCGGCTCAGTGGGTAGCAGAGTATATAGGTGATGAGAATAGGGTTAATAGATGGTGCTACAGTGTTGGGGCGTGCTAGAGGGAGCAGAGATCCGATTACTGCCATCATTTCTGACCTTATTAAAGATAGCGGCCGCAGCTAAATGACATCATGGCAAAGGTAAACATGGGGTGTGGTTAGCTGCAGGAGGTTAGTGAGAGGTGTGGGTTGTTTGGCAGAGGGCGTGGTGTGGGCGTGGTGAGCGCGGCTCCAGCGTCAGATACGCTGCGAGCGCGGAACCGCGGCACATCTCCAGGAGCAGAGGACGTGTCCGGTACGTCCGTAGCCCCCGGCCTCCCCGTTGTCCGCACACACAGCCCCGCTGTGACCTCTGCAGTGTCACAGGCCCCGGCGGGCGTCTGTCATCTCCTCCTGACACTGACCTCCTCCTGATTTGATTGTCTGTGTTGTCCCCCCCCGCTGTCAGCATCAGTGATCTGCTAAGACCTGTGGGTGCACAGACGGGGGAAGTACAAATGCCAGCATGCCGGGGCGGATTGGGCGCTGTGAGGGGCGCAGGTCTTGCTGTGAGCGGAGGGCGCGAGGCCGCTAGAGAAAATGCTATAGCGGCTGTGTGAGTTAAGCGTCTGCGGCTCGCGAAGGCGCATACGCGTCTCCGCTCGCAGTGACGCTAAGGAGTTTGGGATTAGGCTACAGTGCCGGAATTTCAAACTCCCGATTATATAAATAGATTATATATATATATATTGTATACCTTTCAACCCCTTCCCTGCTTTATATAGATGATATAAGCTAAAAGTTTTGTGAATTAAGTATGTCAAGTAAAAAGTGAAGTCAGGGGGACTTTTTTTTTTTCATGTGAACCATTGGTGTTATTGATCGTCTAGATTAGATGGGATGGGGGGGGGGTGGGTGTTAATCAGGGGGTGAAAAATTATGTATTAGTATGGAATTAGCAAAGAAAGTCACGTATTCCTTTATGTTATGTACAGTTGGTTATTCTTTCATAATAATAACAAATATCTGATTAATAATACACAGATACACAGAGTCTAAAAAGCGTGCAACTTAATGTTTGACCTATGTTTTTGTTTCCAAATGCAATGCATTCACCAAATTTTTTTTTACTTTACCCACAGAGAAGCTTACTACAGAGGGCGGCGTGCTGTGAACCCTCCACCGCCAAACAGAAGGCGGCGTGGAGAACACCCACCACCACCACCACGGCCGGCGCCACCACCATCGCCGCCGCCACCAGCACCACCAACACCACCACCACCGCCGCCACCAGCACCAGCACCACCACCACCGCCGCCACCAGCAGCAGCAACACCACCACCGCCGCCACCAGCACCAGCACCACCACCACCGCCGCCACCAGCAGCAGCAACACCACCACCGCCGCCACCAGAACCAACACCACCACCGCCGCCACCAGCACCAACACCACCACCGCCGCCACCAGCACCAACCCCAGCTTTGGGGCATGTCCGGCCGCAAGAGGAGGAACCTGGATGCCCACCTCACACCAGCCATGGTCTGATCCCGGGGTCACCTAATAGACGGCGTGCACAAAGTAATGCTGACTTTGCCCACAGTCTGATACCATTCCTGGATGAAATTCCATTTCACAGGCTACTGCGGGCAAGGTCAGCATTACAGATTGTGCTTGACGCCAGTCGCCCACCAAACCACCCAGGTGAGGTTTTCAATTTTTTGGAGGGGTGGCAACTCAGACACTACAACCTACAAGACAGGCCCACACCCCGGGACAGCCATGTGCCACCACAGAGGCCTGTACCTACCATTCCACAATGGCCACCTAACAGGGACCTACCATTTTTCCCCACACCGGCCCAGAGGATCCACCCTCAAGGGTTGCCGGAGGCCATTCATGGGGCCCTTGACCTCTTGCAGGACCAGGGTGATGGTGTCACTTTACTGGCAAGGCCGGAGGATGCGGCAACCTACCAGCAGCTGTAGACCCCTTTTTTTTTTTTTTTTTATTTTGTGTTCATGTGCATTGCACAATTTCATTGTTATTATTTCTTATATTTTCCTGTTTACAAAGTTGTACCAAAAAAAAAAAAAAAAAAAAAAAAAAATTTCTGACATTTTTACCATTATGGCGGAATAATACCCAGTTTACAAAAACTGCTTTGTGTCTGTCTTTTTTCAGGGAAAGGATGTGTAGGTTGTTTTGTGGGTGGGCTTAAAGTCATCATCATTATAATTATTATTTATTTATATAGCACCGATAGGTTCCATGGCGCTTTACATGAGGATAAGGTACACAAGGAGAAGTACAATAAACATAGACAATAAGGTCATAGAGGTACAACAGGAGAGGACCCTGTACGCGTGGGCTCACATTCAACGAGGGGTGGGTGGGGATACAATAGGGTGGGGAAGGTGTCGGTCGTGGGGCGTGTAGCGGGGTGTCATGGCAGGTTGTAGGCCTGTCGGAAGAGGTGAGTCTTTAGGTGTTTCTTGAAGGTTCCCAGGGTAGGCGAGTGAGTGATGAGGTGGGGCAGCGAGTTACAGAGCATGGTTGATGCCCGGGAGAAATCCTGTATGCGGTTGTGGGAAGAGGAGATGAGGGGGGAGTGTCGGAGAAGTTCTTTGGATGAACGCAGGTAGCGTGAGGGATGGTATCGGGAGATCATGTCGGAGATGTATGGTGGGGATAGGTTGTGTAAGGCTTTGAATGTCATGATCAGTGTTTTAAAGTGAGCTCTCTGTGGGGCGGGGACCCAGTGAAGGGCTTGGCAGTGGGTGTAGACAGGTGAGTAGCGTGAGGACAGATGGATTAGTCGGGCAGCAGAGTTTAGTATACATTGGAGAGGTGCAAGAGAGTTGGCAGGGAGGCCTGTGCGAAGGAGGTTCCAGTAGTCAAGGCGTGAGATGATGAGGGCATTAATGAGTGTTTTAGCTGTGTCAGGGTTGAGTAACGAGCAAATTCTTGAAATATTTTTGAGTTGGAGTGACAGGGACTTGGTTAGGAACTAGAGGTGGGGCTTGAAGGAGAGGGATGAGTCAAGGATTACCCCGAGACATTTGGCGTGGAGGACAGGGGAGAGAGAGCATCATTAGCAAGTACTTTACGGACCGCATGGAGCATGAAGTCACCTTGGTTACTAAGTGTAAAATCATGACTCCACAGACAAATGTTGCTGACAAATAAACAGTGCCTGTGTTTGGGGGGTTACTTAATGCCTCGCTATGGCAACAAGACTAGGAACACACATGTGAGAGGCTGGGACATCTACCTGCTACACATCGCGTCTACGCGTTTTCTACAGAGCGTACAGTGGGACCTTTCTCCAGGCTCCAGCAGGATGATAGTCCAAGCAATGCCCACGATGCAAGCATAGGCTTGTTGCCTAAAAAAATTAGCTGAAGGGGCTTCATATACATTTTTTTCAGAAAGCAGGGTGCTTGGCCCATACAATAGAATTGCTTGTACTAGGAGCATAGTACATGCAATGCCCACGATGGAGGCATAGGCTTGGTGCCTGGAAAAATTAGCCCAAGGGGCTGTTTTGCTTTTTGGGTATAAATGCAGGCCTAAGGGCCATGATCAGCTTGTTAAGCTGGGTGTTTCCAAAAATTAGCCCAAGGGGCTGTTTGGCATTTTGGGTATAAATGCAGGCCTAAGGGCCATGTTCAGCTTGTTAGGCTGGGTGTTTCAAAAAATTAGCCCAAGGGGCTGTTTGGCATTTTTAGTGTAAATGCAGGCCTAAGGGCCATGATCAGCTTGTTAGGCTGGGTGTTTCCAAAAATTAGCCCAAGGGGCTGTTTGGCATTTTGGGTATAAATGCAGGCCTAAGGGCCATGTTCAGCTTGTTAGGCTGGGTGTTTCCAAAAATTAGCCCAAGGGGCTGTTTGGCATTTTTAGTGTAAATGCAGGCCTAAGGGCCATGATAAGCCTCTTAGGCTGGGTGTTTCCAAAAATTAGCCCAAGGGGCTGTTTGGCATTTTGGGTATAAATGCAGGCCTAAGGGCCATGTTCAGCTTGTTAGGCTGGGTGTTTCCAAAAATTAGCCCAAGGGGCTGTTTGGCATTTTTAGTGTAAATGCAGGCCTAAGGGCCATGATCAGCTTGTTAGGCTGGGTGTTTCCAAAAATTAGCCCAAGGGGCTGTTTGGCATTTTGGGTATAAATGCAGGCCTAAGGGCCATGTTCAGCTTGTTAGGCTGGGTGTTTCAAAAAATTAGCCCAAGGGGCTGTTTGGCATTTTTAGTGTAAATGCAGGCCTAAGGGCCATGATCAGCTTGTTAGGCTGGGTGTTTCCAAAAATTAGCCCAAGGGGCTGTTTTGCTTTTTGGGTATAAATGCAGGCCTAAGGGCCATGATCAGCTTGTTAAGCTGGGTGTTTCCAAAAATTAGCCCAAGGGGCTGTTTTGCATTTTTAGTGTAAATGCAGGCCTAAGGGCCATGATCAGCTTGTTAGGCTGGGTGTTTCCAAAAATTAGCCCAAGGGGCTGTTAAATGTTTGCTAACAGAAAATAAAGGTTGATTCCTTGTGAAAAGGTGTTGTGATGGTTAATGAAACCGAAGTTAAGGTGTAGTGTTGGTTTAAGATGAAGCAGCCTCATTACCAGGTTGCAGGAACATGGTTACGCAAATCGTTACTGGTCTTGGACATACTGCTTGTACCAAAAAGACACAATATAATACAATGATTAATTATATCATATTGATGTTGAACGTGGCACTTCAGCTCTGAGTACTGTCGTCTTCAGGGCTCAAGAAGTCTTGTGAAATCCAGTTCCTATTAAACTTAATTAGAGTAAGCCTGTCTGCATTCTCTGGAGTAAGACGTGTCCTGGTATCAGTTATGATACCCCCAGCGGCACTGAAAACCCGCTCTGATGTCACACTAGCTGCAGGGCATGCCAGCACCTCCAAGGCATACAACGAGAGCTCGGTCCAAGTGTGGAGCTTGGAGACCCAGTAATTAAACGGGACTGCGGCATCAGTCAGGAAGCAGGTACTGTCACTTAAGTATTCTTGTACCATGTTGGTAAGTTTCTGTCTCCGAGAGATGGTTACTGGAGCAACATGGCGCTGCAGGTTCGATGGCTTATTGAACATAGCCCACTTTGCGGACATCTTTCCAGCATCTCTTCTGGACAGCGTGGATGATTGTGCCCCGACCAAAGGCTGCTGTTGCACAGAGTTGCTAACTATGGGCAGAGTGTTGTCTGACGGTGATATTCGAAGCATATTTTCCACAAGAACACTCTTGAAATAGTCAATTGTCAAGCCACGTGGTGACTGAAACAGCAGTGAGGTGAATTTATCTTTATAACGTGGGTCCAGAAAGGTGGCCAACCAGTAGAGGTCGTTGTGCAATATGTTAATCACTCGTGGGTCTTCTAGCAGACAAGTCAACATGAAGTCAGCCATGTGTCCTAAGCTGCATAGAGTCATGTCTTCAGTGTCCTCAGAACGATGTTCAATACCCATTGTATCCGCAAAGTCTGTCTCCGCCTCCTCCTCTCCAGGCCACCCATGGTGGACAGACACAAAGCTGGGGTTCTGAGTACCATCTGGGTTGACATCGGCACCAACAAAAAATGAATCCTCTTCATCGTCTTGCTCCTGTTCCTCCTCAGGAGCCATTGTTGCCTGGTCATACTGGCTTTGCTGGCTAGGTACTGCGCTGTTTAAATCTGGCTCCATAGCCATCTGCTGGGCTCTCAATGCTTCATTTTTCTGATTAATGAGGGACTCTTTCAGCAGACACAGCATGGGTATAGTGACACTGATGATGGACTGATCACCGCTCACCAGTTTTGTGCAGTAGTCAAAATTATCAAGAACCTCAGATGTGTCAGCGATCCACACCCACTCCATTGTACTAATATGTCGTGGCTGACTGCCGGTCTGACGGGCATGTTGCAACTGATACTCAGATATTGCCCTCTGCTGCTCATTGATCCTCGATAACATATGGAATGTAGAGTTCCATCGTGTCGGCATGTCACAAATGAGTCTGTGGTTGGGCAAATTCAATTGCTTTTGAAGCAATGAAAGTTTTCCAACCGCTGTTGACGAATGACGAAAATGTGCACAAAGTCGACGCACCTTCTCCAGTAGGTCACATAGCTCTGGGTATGTACGCAGGAATTTCTGCACTACCAGATTCAGCACGTGAGCCATGCAAGGCACGTGCACAAGGTTTCCGAGCTTTAGTGCAGCCACTAGGTTACGACCATTGTCGCTCACCACGAGACCGGTCTGGAGTTGGAGTGGGGATAGCCACTCATCTGTCTGTTCCTTCAGACCTTTCAACAGCTCTACTGCAGTGTGCGGTGTGTGACCTAAACAGATCAGCTTCAGCAGAGCCTGTTGGCGTCTTGCTGAAGCACTGCAGCAAACCTCCCAACTTGGCCGTGATGTTGAGGGCAATTGAGGATTGGTCGAGGAAGCGGAAGATGGGGTAGTGGACATATAGGATGATGCAGAGACCCTGAATGAGGTTGTGCCAGCTATCCGTGGCGTGGGTAGGATGTTTGATGTAACACTAACATCGTTTGGCACACTCTCCACAACGTTGATCCAATGCGCGGTGAGCGAGATGTACCGGCCCTGTCCTGAACTGCTTGTCCACGTGTCCGTAGTAAGGTGTACTTTCCCGGTTACAGCGTTGGTGAGGGCACGCTTGAGGTTGTTAATGACATGCTCATGTAACGCGGGGACGGCACAACGTGAAAAGTAGTGGCGGCTTGGAACCGAGTAGCGTGGTACTGCCACAGCCAAAAGCTCACGGAAAGAGTCTGTACCCACAAGCCTAAACGGCAACATCTCGACTGCTAACAACTTAGCTATCTGGGCATTTATTTTTTTGGCTAATGGGTGGGAAGAGTGGTATTTCTGCTTCCTTTCGTACAGCTGTGTCACTGATAACTGTAACGATGTTGCTGACCGAGAACTGTCTGCACTCGTGTTCAGTCTCTCTGCAACCGCTGCTTGTGATGAGTACATATGAGCTGGACCAGCTTCAGCAACACTTGATTGTGACGGACGTATCTGAGTTACCGTCGCAGTCTTTGGGTCAGATGACACTGTTGTGGAAGGCTGCACTTTTGACCACTGAATAGGGTGCTGACCAGCCATGTGCTTCCGCATACTGCTGGTGCTCTGGTTTCCTTTCCCGTGGCCTCTGCTGAGCCTTGCATGGCAGATGGTACAGATGACCACATTTTCTTGAGAAGGCCCATCTTTAAAAAATTTCCACACAGTGGCTGACCGACCTCTAGGCTTGACTGTACTCCCTGAGGGATTACTGAGGCCCACATTTGAGACATTTTGTCCAACAGTTGACAAATTTTGAGCCACAGTGGACACATTTTGGGCAACAGTGGTGACTCTTTGAGTTCTGGTGGGAGGAGTCGGCCTTGCTGCCTTTGTTGGTGGGACATACACACTTTCTTCCTCCGTGCTGCTCTGCTGGCTCTGCATCGCAACATTCCACGTGGGATCAGTTGTCTCATCATCAACCCCTTCCTCTTCTAAATCTTCCCGATAACAAGATAGATTTTGCTCCCCAGATGACAAGTGTGTCACTGTCTCATCATCATCATCCTCCAACTCCTGAGACGGTCTAAGACTTTGCTGAAAGACACGTTCATGTGGCCGGGGTGTCTCTAAAACTTGTCCATGAATGGACAATTCTTCATCAAGTATCTCATCTACTACGGAGTCTGGCAAACCGGATTCATGTAAAGGATTATATGTACCAAATAAGTCATCTGAGTGACCCATGTCTGTGTCAACATTTTCATGGGGCTGCTGTTGGTCTGAGGAACTGTGAAGAGGTTGTGGATTAGATGACCCAGCATGGTATGTACCAACAGTAGATACAGTGCTCAAGGAACCTTGAGTGCTGCAAGAACCTGTTGTTGAGGTCTTGTCTGCCAGCCAAGACGTTAGATGCTGTTCGTCTTCCGGCCTCAATACTCGTTTACTTTCCTGACGGGGAAAGTTAGACAGGAGGAACGATCGATCAATCCTCGTCTGTCTGCCCGAACTGGTGGATAGTTGGCCACGACTACCAATGCCTGTACCTCGTCCCTGTCCCTTAGCAAGACTTTTTTTGGGATTTGGTTTTTTGTGTGACATTTTGTAATTTCTGGTGGCTTTCTGGGGGCTTGTAAAACAAGTAGCAGGTACTATTTCGTGAAAGGTACACACTAGAGGCTAAGATATTTTTAGAGAGATGGAAGGTACCGTGCGAGCTGCAGGCAGGACACCGTACAGCTACGCACTGGCACAGGAAAAAATTGTTTAGTACGCAGAACCAGGCACACTTAGGCTGCGGTGCTGGCTGCGTGCAAGTTTACAAGTACCGTGCGAGCTGCAGGCAGGACACCGTACAGCTACGCACTGGCACAGGAAAAAATTGTTTAGTACGCACAACCAGGCACACTTAGGCTGCGGTGCTGGCTGCGTGCAAGTTTACAAGTACCGTGCGAGCTGCAGGCAGGACACCGTTACAGCTACGCACTGGCACAGGAAAAAATTGTTAGTAACGCACAACCAGGCACACTTAGGCGCGGTGCTGGCTGCGTGCAAGTTTACAAGTACCGTGCGAGCTGCAGGCAGGACACCGTACAGCTACGCACTGGCACAGGAAAAAATTGTTTAGTACGCACAACCAGGCACACTTAGGCTGCGGTGCTGGCTGCGTGCAAGTTTACAAGTACCGTGCGAGCTGCAGGCAGGACACCGTACAGCTACGCACTGGCACAGGAAAAAATTGTTTAGTACGCAGAACCAGGCACACTTAGGCTGCGGTGCTGGCTGCGTGCAAGTTTACAAGTACCGTGCGAGCTGCAGGCAGGACACCGTACAGCTACGCACTGGCACAGGAAAAAATTGTTTAGTACGCACAACCAGGCACACTTAGGCTGCGGTGCTGGCTGCGTGCAAGTTTACAAGTACCGTGCGAGCTGCAGGCAGGACACCGTACAGCTACGCACTGGCACAGGAAAAAATTGTTTAGTACGCAGAACCAGGCACACTTAGGCTGCGGTGCTGGCTGCGTGCAAGTTTACAAGTACCGTGCGAGCTGCAGGCAGGACACCGTACAGCTACGCACTGGCACAGGAAAAAATTGTTTAGTACGCTGAACCAGGCACACTTAGGCTGCGGTGCTGGCTGCGTGCAAGTTTACAAGTACCGTGCGAGCTGCAGGCAGGACACCGTACAGCTACGCACTGGCACAGGAAAAAATTGTTTAGTACGCACAACCAGGCACACTTAGGCTGCGGTGCTGGCTGCGTGCAAGTTTACAAGTACCGTGCGAGCTGCAGGCAGGACACCGTACAGCTACGCACTGGCACAGGAAAAAATTGTTTAGTACGCACAACCAGGCACACTTAGGCTGCGGTGCTGGCTGCGTGCAAGTTTACAAGTACCGTGCGAGCTGCAGGCAGGACACCGTACAGCTACGCACTGGCACAGGAAAAAATTGTTTAGTACGCAGAACCAGGCACACTTAGGCTGCGGTGCTGGCTGCGTGCAAGTTTACAAGTACCGTGCGAGCTGCAGGCAGGACACCGTACAGCTACGCACTGGCACAGGAAAAAATTGTTTAGTACGCACAACCAGGCACACTTAGGCTGCGGTGCTGGCTGCGTGCAAGTTTACAAGTACCGTGCGAGCTGCAGGCAGGACACCGTACAGCTACGCACTGGCACAGGAAAAAATTGTTTAGTACGCACAACCAGGCACACTTAGGCTGCGGTGCTGGCTGCGTGCAAGTTTACAAGTACCGTGCGAGCTGCAGGCAGGACACCGTACAGCTACGCACTGGGACAGGAAAAAATTGTTTAGTACGCACAACCAGGCACACTTAGGCTGCGGTGCTGGCTGCGTGCAAGTTTACAAGTACCGTGCGAGCTGCAGGCAGGACACCGTACAGCTACGCACTGGCACAGGAAAAAATTGTTTAGTACGCACAACCAGGCACACTTAGGCTGCGGTGCTGGCTGCGTGCAAGTTTACAAGTACCGTGCGAGCTGCAGGCAGGACACCGTACAGCTACGCACTGGCACAGGAAAAAATTGTTTAGTACGCACAACCAGGCACACTTAGGCTGCGGTGCTGGCTGCGTGCAAGTTTACAAGTACCGTGCGAGCTGCAGGCAGGACACCGTACAGCTACGCACTGGCACAGGAAAAAATTGTTTAGTACGCACAACCAGGCACACTTAGGCTGCGGTGCTGGCTGCGTGCAAGTTTACAAGTACCGTGCGAGCTGCAGGCAGGACACCGTACAGCTACGCACTGGCACAGGAAAAAATTGTTTAGTACGCAGAACCAGGCACACTTAGGCTGCGGTGCTGGCTGCGTGCAAGTTTACAAGTACCGTGCGAGCTGCAGGCAGGACACCGTACAGCTACGCACTGGCACAGGAAAAAATTGTTTAGTACGCACAACCAGGCACACTTAGGCTGCGGTGCTGGCTGCGTGCAAGTTTACAAGTACCGTGCGAGCTGCAGGCAGGACACCGTACAGCTACGCACTGGCACAGGAAAAAATTGTTTAGTACGCACAACCAGGCACACTTAGGCTGCGGTGCTGGCTGCGTGCAAGTTTACAAGTACCGTGCGAGCTGCAGGCAGGACACCGTACAGCTACGCACTGGCACAGGAAATTTTTTGTGGAAAAATGGCACCAAAATTATTTGGTAGACTAGTGCCAAAAATAAGAAAAAGCTTAGGATTACAGCTCTGCGGAAAGCTGGGTGAACTAAGCTCTGAGGATGGTGCTGGATTCACTGTAAGGCTGCTCCTATCTCCCTTCCTTACAGTCCTGTACAGCAATCCTCCGTCCTGGTAGTTCTGAAAAGAACTTTTGGGTTATGTGTGAGGAATCTTGACTCCTACACTGCGTCCTGTTAGTTCTGAAAAGAACTTTTGGGTTATATGTGACTCCTACACTGCCTAACTGTCCCTAGATCTGCTCCAAGTCTCCCTGCACTAGGTCAGCTCTTCTCAGCAATGTGCCCAAAATGGCGGGGGCAAGCCTTATATACTGCCTTGCCTTGTCATAGATGACATAGGCATCACGATGGACAGCAGCCAATCATAGTCCTGACACAACCAAAACTGCTATGCCATTACTGACTATGATTGGCTATCTTCACAAGTTTTCTGACCTAACACGCAATGCTGACTAGTAACATAAAAGATTCTGGATTCGCGAGTCCCGAATAGAGAATACAGGACTCGGAATCGCAGACTCGCTAGGATTCGGACTCGTAGACTCGCTCAGACTCGCTGCTGTTTGGGGAGATTCAAGCTATATAGCGATGTGATAGAGCGAGTCTAGCGAGTCTAGCGAGTGAGAGAAAGTAAACTATGACAAAACTAAGATTGCCATTCACTTGCATTGGACTCGTTACTGAGCGAGTATTCGCTAAAAGACTCGCCGATTCCCGAGTCCAGCGAGTCCCTTAAGAATCGCCGAGTAACGAGTCCTAGCGAGTAGACTCGCTCATCCCTAGTCTCCATGATTATTGGGAGATATTCCCATGCTACGGAATGTGACTATACATTCTACTCCTTACATCACCAGACATATAGCAGAATAGATTATTTCCTAGCTGACAATATGACTCTAAATAGATACAGATCAGCGGATATTAGATTGATTACGTGGTCAGATCACGCCCCGATATTCCTGAGACTAACTTTGCTCCTGAGGAAGTGTACAGCGTGTACACGAAACGCGTAGAGTTTTCTAAAATAAAAAGAAAGTTATGATCACTGCTTGGTCCTTGGATTAACTCCTTGTGAACTGGAACAGCGCGATCCTGAAAGCCGGACTTCTTTCCTTTCTATACATGCAATTCTAGTGACCGGCTGATTGCTGCAGTTCATCGGATCCTACCCATTTGTGCTTATGGTTGTTGTGTTCCACACAACTAAACCAGGTGAGTGGATCCATATCTGTGAAACGATTTTACCATTGGATAAGACCCTATTGTGCGCTTCTGTCTCCCCCTTTTTTATAGGTCACCAGACATATAGCAGAATAGATTATTTCCTAGCTGACAATATGACTCTAAATAGATACAGATCAGCGGATATTAGATTGATTACGTGGTCATATCACGCCCCGATATTCCTGAGACTAACAGTACGTCATCAATCTAATCCTTCTGCAAGGTGGCAGTTAAACACATCCTTATTGTTACAAAGCAAGGTGGTAGACAAAGTACAGACTTTGCTCTAACATTACTTCCAGTCAAACAACAATGGAGAAGTACAGACGAGTCCTTGTGATTAGCTCATAAAGCCGTAATTAGAGGCATCTTTCTGCAACAAACTTCCTATTTGAAGCATAAAAGGGAATCCAGCAGGGTTACTTTGTTAGCTTGGCTTCAACACTTAGTCTTTAAATAAAACAGCGATCATACCAGCTCTGTCTGATGAAATCTATAATATCAGATTCATACTAAGAGAAAACTGGTTGTTGCTTTATGAATATAATTTTAAGAAACTTAAAAGTACTTATTATGCAACAGGAGATAGAGCTGGGGTGCTGTTAGCACGTAGAGTTAAGAAATGGAGGGACGAGCTAGAATTGACCATTTAGTAGATCAACAAGGGAAGTGTATCCGAAATCCATTAGAAATAGTAAAGGTTTTTGCTAATTACTATAAACATCTCTATAATCTAGTGACTGATCCCGCCACTCCACAACCCTCCCAAGCTAATATTGATAGATATCTACAATCTATAGACCTGCCCCAAATATTACAGGAACAACTGAACATACTCAATGGCCCATTTACAGAGGAGGAAATTCAGTAACCATCAAACTTACAAAATGTCATAAAACCCCTGGCCCAGATGGGTTATCAAACGAGTACTATTGCCATTTTCATCAATATTTGACTCCCTACCTCCTTTGCATATTTAATTCATGGCAAAGTTCAGAATCTGTATCTGCCACGAATTTAGAGGCCACTATTACTACTCTGCCTAAAACAAGGAAACCTCCAATATGTTCCAGTAACTTTAGGCCCATTGCAATCTTAAACTGCAATGTTAAAATTTTCTCTAAAATGCTTGCAATTAGATTACACCATGTGATTCCCTCCTTGGCTTCGTCTGATCAAGTAGGATTTGTAGCAGGTCGGGAAGCTAAAGACGGAACACGTAGGATTATATATTTAATCTGGATTGCAGAATTGAGTGGAATCCCCAGTGCATTCCTGTCCCTAGATGCTGAAAAAGCATTTGACAGGGTGCACTGGGGGTATCTCAAAAGTGTTCTAAGAAAATTTGGTCTGACTAGCCTCATTTACTCGTCGATATGTGCTATGTACTTGAATCCCTCTGCCAAAGTTTTATCATCAGGGTTCCTTTCAGAGTCATGTTGTATATCTGATGGTACACGTCAAGGCTGCCCATTGTCTCCTATTATTTTTGCCTTGTGCATGGAACCTTTGGCGGAAAAAATAAGGAATACCCAAGATATAGCAGGTATTAGAGTTGGACATGTGTTTCACTAAATTGAATTATACCCAGATGATACAATTATCTCTTATACTAATGTAAAGTCCTCCTACAGTGATATAATCCTTGCTTTGGAGGAGTTTGCTAATGTCTCATACTATAAACTAAATGCTGCTAAATCGTTGGTCTTTCCTGTATTGGTTCCACCCACAACTCAAGAAGTCTTGGAGCGGGAATATACCTTTAAGTGGGTGAGTGATGAACTCTCATATTTAGGCATAGTCCTCACTAATTCTACACAATTGATGGAAAGGAATTTCTCAGAATTGATACAAGAATCCAGGAGGGATCTGGATGAATTACATACAGCTTCTACTTCATGAATAGCAAGGACTAACATTTATAAGATGTTGGTACTTCCCAAGGTTTATTATATTTTTGATGCATCCCTGTCCAGATTCCTTTTAAGGTACCGTCACACGCGGCAATATTGCTTCCAATTTCACTGGCAATTTGCTGGTTGCAGTGAAATCATGGACACATTGTACTATTTTGTGGCCATGAACAAATAAAAAAATGTGTCCATGATTTCACTGCAACCAGCAAATTGCCAGTGAAATTGGAAGCAATATTGCCGCGTGTGACGGTACCTTTAGGATAATTAAATCCCTTCAAAGAATTGCTGATGACTTAATTTGGACATATAAAAAACCAAGAGTGGCTGGTAGGTTACACTATTATCCATACAAATTTGGGGGGATGGGTGCCCCTGACTTACATGCTTATCATAAAGCGACGGTATTAACGGGTATTAGAGATGGGTGGTTATTGGATAGGACACATAAGTGGCTTCAGATCGACTCATTTTATTCTAAATTGACCTCGACATGACTTACGTTGGAAATGGAAGCTATTAAATTTAGTAACTACACCCCGTGTCTACCTACTGCATTAACAACAATACATTATTGGTGGAAATTTGCTCCAAGCCTTCTAAATATTCATTTAACAAATATTTCCTTAAGAGCTTTGGAAATGCATATCCCCTTTATTAACTTGCAACGTTGGTCCACAGCAGGAGTTAAATCTCTCCAAGACCTGATAGATGGCTGTCTTGTTATCCCATTCGATCAACTTTGTTCCAAATTCCCTGGTATTAGCCTTCTTTTTTACCAGTACCTACAGATCAGATATCTACTCCAAACTATGCCAGACTCCCACTTCCTTAAACCCCCCGTGAATCCCAAACAAATGGGATTCCCCATACAGCCCAAATCAGGTCCTAAAGGTGTTTCAATCCTCTATAGATCCAGAGGTGGATGCTAAATTATCATATATGCTAAAATGGGAGGAGGAATTGGGGACAACATGGGATCGAGAGGAATGGAGGGATAGTTTAAAAGAAATCTTGTAATGGTCACCTAGAACAGTTAAAAAAGATGCATCTTAGGTAGTATAGGTGTCCGAAACAACTAGTACATTATGGGCCAAACCAGACTTTAGCTTGCTGGAGAGGTTGCGGAGGTTTGCGATTGTTGAGCCACATGTGGTGGTCCTGTCCGGTGGCGATCAGTTTTTGGAATACTATAAATATGTTGTTAAGTGAGGTGACTGGGATTAAGGTTAAGATGACACCATCAATTGGACTGTTGCATATGGGGACAACTGATTTTTCTTTAGATATCAGGGGTATAGTGTCACATATTCTGATTGCGGCTAGGCTCACCTTTGCTGCTAAATGGAAGGGGATGTCTCTTCCCACCATGAGAGAAGTGGTGGACAAAATCAATATACATTTTCAATATGAACAAACTATGGAACCCTTGTCAGTTACCAAGAAAAAGTTTACTCAGGTTCGAAGGAGCTGCGTCCAACATTGAGCTCCTCTGGACCATGAGCACATAGCCTTAGTTTGTTCGTTCTACTTATGTGGCACCCCACTCCACGGTTCAGTTGTCACAGGAACACCTGGAGTAGGGAAGGATTTCCATATCAGGTAAACTTACACACAACACCTTCCACTCCAGGGGGAGCTCTACTTGCTGACTCTATTTGCCGACTTCAGTCAAGGTCCCCTATAAATTCAGGCCCAGGGGTGGAGTTAGGCAGTTCAGCACGGAGCAATACTGAGGAAGACTCCTGGTGAACCGAGCCACGCTAGGCCCATGCCAGAAGGAAAGTCTAGCCAGTGTGGGTCGGAGGAGAGGCGAGTTAGCCAGTGGGAACACAGTTGAACCGGTACGCACCAGAAGAGCTACGTTGACAGCCCGGACACCGGAGTCTGAGACTGCACAGGTCCAGTCAGCTCAGCAGTAAAGACCGGAGACCAGGGAGGCTTCAAGTCTCCTGGTGCAGCTCTTGGGGCACAGCCACTTAGCAGAGCCCGGAACTACAGTGGATATAGCGGTGCCCGCATCAGAGCTCGTACAGCCTGCTGTACAAGTGAGTACTACAGGAGAGGGTCAGGGCCTAGCTTCAGACTGCCCTGGACCAAAAGCACATACACAGCATAAAAGGGAGGTCTCATGATCATCGGATGTGGAGATCCTGAACTGCTCCTAGCCTACCCGGACTGTACCCTGGATGTAACTTTGAACAGCAACATCAGTGAAGGTACGAAATAACAGTCCCGTGTGTGTGACTGTTATTGTGGTCCCTGATCCTACTCCCTCCATAGACTGTTCCACAACTCCCATCATCCACTACTGCCCCAGGGATCCTGCTCCGCCTACGGGGAACGAAATCATCTTGCTGCTTCACCATCACCTCGGAGGTCTGTCCAGCAGTCCCGGTAACATTACCGGAGCCGTAGGTGGCGTCACAAAACACTATTCCCATTAACTGTTCCTCTTTTCAGCGACCACCAGTGCCACAGAACCAGGCATCAGGCCCCGTGACATCCCCAACAAAATCAATGCCCGGAACCAGGTACCCCACAGCCCTGGGGCGGGTCACTTATATTTTATTTATAGATTATACAGGGTATGTCCAAGCCTTCTTCACATGTATTACACCCTGGAAATAATGGTGCAAATAAGTAGTAGTAATAATTATAATGATGATGGTAATAATAATAATAATAGTTAATTTGCTGCCTAATAATGTATGTCCCACCCCTTGATTGTTGCCCCAATTCATTGTTATTAAATTCAACTGTAAGTAGCTTAAACATAATGCTTGATCAATGTGTGTTTATATATTAACTACAGTATATAAATAAATGAGAGGGAAAGCAGCATAAGTGAGTTACGTTCTATCCATTATCCAGTTAGCAAATCTGATATGCAACCATAGAAAATGTGTCAGAGTTAATTCTTTATACAGGGGAAGATGAAAGACAGAAGACAAAGAAGAGCTGGGCGGTGTCAAATCACAACAAAAAGCAGAACACTTAATGGAGGTACAAAGTATTTAAATAATATTCCGTTTGCTTTATAAAGACTTTTATGAAGCTATAAAACATGCCAGGAGGCTCAAAAAAGCATCAAAATCTTGATTGCAACATTAAGTATTGGCATTCACTGCTCCGGTCTCCACTCTCCTTAACCCTCATCATGAAGATAGTTTTTTTTATGAGGCAGCAGTGAGAGTAGCAGACTGATAGATCCTCCTTTTAAAGGGTCCATCAAGGAATTAAGAGAAAAATAATGACATAAGAAACCAATAATTCTGTTGCATTCCCCTTCAACCATGGACACTATCAGAATAAGTTTGAAGATTTCTCCTTGTGCCAGGTAGGTACCAAACTGGTTGTCTGTAGAGCTAGGTTCAATATTGTGTTGTACATGTGGACCATTCAACCAAATTAAATGTTTTGACTGCTCTGCTCCAAATCAAGTGCCAGACGTTTAGTTGCATACCTTCACCCAGAAAAGACTAGATGAAACCTATCAAGTTTATAGCAGAACACCTGATGGCTAAACTGAAGCCTTTGGATGCCTTATCTAGACCCATACTTATGAGGTTACATGTTTACAGACACAGGTGGTGCAGCAGCTACCGCAAGTTGTTGGGCTCCTGGCCTTGGCTCATGCCCACGCCCATCCTGCACAAAAGATATCTCTCCCTGATAGGTTATCGGGAGGAAGAGATAAAATTATGGTCTTCGGGAAATCCTGCAAATTATATTACTGGCTTCATCTTTGTTCTTCAGAGAGTGAGGAACAGTGTGTGGGGATTATTCTCCCCCTCCTCAAGGGGGATTCCCAGACCAGGGTCTTCCCTGACCGATTCTCCATGTTTGTGGTCGTTGGATGAGTTTTTTTATGGCTTTGGCCCTAGTGTATGGTGAACCTGATGGGGTCTCCCTTGTTGAGTCTAAACTCCATAAAGGCTGTGGTCACACATGCCAATCCGTTTTTCATAGTGTTCCATTTACAAAACCGTTTTTTTTTTTGGGTGCTCTTTGAGCCTCCTGTGCTGCTCTGCGTTTTTTGGACTTAGCCATTTTTTGACAAAAAAATGCTAGTAAAAACTGATCCGTTAACAGATGGTGCCTATATGTGCCATACGTTAACGGATCCGTTTACCATAGGGCCCTATGTTACCAAAAAAAGTCAGTTTTTTCCAGCACCCAAAAACGTTGCTTGCAAAGTTTTTTGGACCCTGGGAAGAGGTCTTCAATAACAGAATGACCCATAAAGTACCCCATCCATTAACGGATCGTTTTTTGGACTTAAAAAAAAGGAAAAAAAAAATTTCCCAAAAAACGGATCAAGAGCAAAACGGCTGGCATGTGTGACCACATCGAAACTCAAGCAGGGGACGCAGCCGTCTGAAGAGTATTCATCTGAGTTCTGAAGGTGGGCCACTGACACCCAGGCGAATGACCTTGCCCTTAGGAATCATTTTAGTCAGGGTCTATCTGCCAGTCTTCAGGACTCTCTGATCCATCATGCTACTTTGAAAATGTTGGAAGCTGTGATGTCCCTTCCTATCAGGGTGGATTGATGCCTGAGGGAGAGACGAAAACCAACCTTGCCCCCTGTCATTCTCCCTAGGGAGGAGGTTCTATTAAATGAACCAATGCAGTTGAGGGGTGTTTCCTCTCATACTTGTTCACCAGCGGTTCATCGTGGGACAATGGAATATTTCTTTTGTGGTCATGAAACATGGGTAGGTAAATGGGAACTGTGGCTCACCAGTATTAGCTCCGAGGATTCAAGAGCCAATAAATGATGGCCTGTTCCCCCTGTACAGCATCAGTTTAAATCAGAATTTCCAGCACCACATTTTTTCATGCATTTAAAATCTTTATTTTTCCATTATAAGTTCCAAGTCATCAAGAATAACGGGTACACAGACCCCACGTTCTGACACGTTTTGAATATCACTGCACGTTCTTATTCATAGACATGCCACATTAAAATCACAGAAACTTATAAAGGTAACATAGCAAAGGCACACATGTGCTGACAATGTACTTGAATAATCACAATTCAAGAAACACTTGAATAAATATGTTGCAATGGAAAGGCGTCTGAACAATTACCACTACACCGTTATCTAAACCCCAGGTAACATGCTAATGAGCAGTAGCATTATTTACAGTAAATTCAGTGTGATACTTGAATATTACAATGATCATACCTATTACACATGAATCAATACTAGCACATTCATATACTCCATAACATGTTATAGTGGGGTATCAGATTGCTGAGATGAAAAATCTGCCAAGCGCAAAAGAACAGAGTCAAACAATAATAAGACCACCTGATTGTACATTTTTTTGCTGACGTTATATATTGCCAACTTCTCATTTTCTTGCACCGTATCCTCGAGCACACTCATTGCAATCGTTTATCTGAAACAGAGGAGAAAAAAAGATGAAATCAGATCACATCTTCCTAGTAAAAGTAGCAGAGATCATTTCTATAATTTAACCCGCTAGGGGAGCGTACATCAAGTGTCAGTATCCAGAAAGCTTTGTGACCCTGCACCATTCGCTCCCGATCCCTGCTTCGTCCAGAGCTCAAAATTCTCTCTATTCACCTCATTTTCAAACCTCTCAGATCCCCTGCATGGACCTCTAGAAAATGTCTAGATAAACTTAACATGTTCCTACGAATTGCAGTGGACCGCGGATTTGCTGCAGATATGTGCTCTGCAATTCTTTTTTTCAGTGGTCTGATAGTACAACCCACATAATCCTTTTTGCATGCCACATATGTTGCCAGATAGACAACATGTGTGGTGTTGCAATTAATGTAAGATTTTATCTTATACCAATCACCGGTTCTACTGTTGCAGAACATCTCCGTTCTCTTCATAAAGCTACACAAGCCACATTTTCGTCTGCCACATTTGTAATTACCTTTGTGTGCTAACTAAGTTGATGTCACTGATCTACAACCAGGGAAAACGGTAAACCAAACCATGTTTCCCAGAGATCTGGCTCTGCATGGAACACAGCGATAGCATGGCGGTCTTATTATTGTTTGGCTCTGTTCTCTGAGTCAAACAATAATAAGACCACCGTGCTATCGCTGTGTTCCACGCAAATCTCTGGGAAACATGGTTTTGCCTACCATTTTCCCTGGTTGTAGATTGGTGACATCAACTTAGCACACAAAGGTAATTACAAATGTGGCGGACGAAAAAGTGACATGTGCAGATATTTGAAGAGAATGGAGATGTTCTGCAACAGTAGAGCCGGTGATCTGTTTAAGATAAAATCTTACATTAATTGCAACACCACACATGTTGTCTATCTGGCAACATGTGTGGTATGCAAAAAGGATTATGTGGGTTGTACTGTCAGATCACTAAAAAAACAATTACTGAGCACATATCTGCAGCAAATCCGTGGTCTACTGCAATTCGTAGGAACATGTCAGGTTTATCTAGACAATTTCTAGAGGTCCATGCAAGGGATCTGAGAGGTTTGAAAATGAGGTGAATAGAGAGAATTACGAGCTCTGGACGAAGCAGGGATCGGGAGCGAATGGTGCAGGGTCACGAAGCTTTCTGGATACTGACACTTGATGCATGCTTACCTAACGGGTTAAATTATAGAAATGATCTCTACTACTTTTACTAAGAATATGTGATTTGATTTAATCTTTTTTCCTGTGTCAGATAAACGATTGCGATGAGGAGGTCTACTCGAGGATATGGCACAAGGACCTGACAAGTTAGCGGTATATAACGTCAGCAAAACATATGTACAATCATGATTAAGGCTATCTATAGCTGAAATGCATAGGATTGTTGTACAAACGTCTAGCCCTGTGGCTGCAACCTGCTGCAACATGCTGCACTGTATTTTAAAGTGTATAAATAAACTGAACATTTTAAAAAAATCTACTGCCCACAGTCGCTGGATTAATCATACTACTTTCTGCTTAAGGCAGGAAGGGATAGACACAGGCAAATGTCAGGTGGTGTCCCAATCCACGGCTCCCTACTTTTAAGGCCTTAGGCTGGCTTCAAACCACGGTGTGATTCGGTCCGGGGCTGTCAGGCATGACCCTGACGGCCCCGGACCGGATCAGCACACAGAAGCGGAGGGCCAAATGTGTGTCCTGTGTGCAGCCGGATGCCTGTAATTGCAGCCGCAGCTGCTGTTTTTTCAAGACCGCGGCTAGCCGCGGTCCTGAAAGAACAGCGGCGTGCAGCCGCCAGTGTCCGGTTGCCGGATCCTCCCGGACCGGGGCAATCCGGCCCCATAGGCTCCCACATTAGGGAGCGCCGGATTGCCCCAGATACGGGAGGATCCGGCCGAATCAAAGATCCAGCAAATGGGGAGATTTTTCTCCCCGGACACAAAAATGATGCAAGCATCCACCGGTGAGATGAAACCGGATGGCAGAGAGCTGCCATCCGGCTCCATACGGCCCCATAGGATACTATGGGGCCAAAAACCGGTCCGGGCTGCCTGGTTTACACCGGACAGCCCCGGATCAAAAAAAAAACCTGGTGTGAAGCCAGCCTTACCATTTCGCTGTCTGTTTGTGTTATGCCATGCAGTGGACATCTTTTCTGTCTGTACATGACTGTAGGGTTTATTAGGAAGTACTGAGTAAAGGTTATATAAGTAGAGGAGTAACTACAACAGGTGCAGGGGTTGCAATCGCACCTGGGCCCTGGAGCCTAGGGGGCCCCAAAAGTCTCTTATGGCCACTTTACATGTCCCAACATCGATCCGATGCTGGATACAACGACGCAGGAGCGCACTTTTTGGGCAGAATTCCAAGATCGCATAGGGGATGTCACACAGTACGATATCGGCAGGCAACGCAACTGCGATGTGTACGCCCCCTTGTACGGCCATCCCAGGAACGACCTTTTAACATGGGAGAGAATAGGGGAAGTTGTACTCCACATCGTTGTTGGGCTTTCACACAGCACGATCCGGGCACATCAACCATCCAATATCGGGCCGTTGGAGAGCAGGCTCATTTGATCCACGATATCGTTTTGGCATCGTTCTTGCATCGCATTGGACATTTAAATCATACAACGCACGAACGATATCGGTGCCAACGCACAAACCACGTGACTTTTTATCGGAGTTGGATGCCGATATCGGGACGTGTAAAGTGGCCATTAGGTCTATAGAAAATAACAATTGTTATTAAAGATTTACAATAATTGGGGGCTCCATTGAAGTTTTCACATCAGGGCCCATGAGCTTTAAGTCACACCACTGGATATAAGTGGGATGCACCTTGAAAATATTTCTTAGGTGGAAGTACATGCAGATTCTGAACAGAATATTAAAAAATAAATTCTTTACCAACATAAATGAGATTGAGACTTTTGATTTTAAATAACAACCACTTGAAATAAAGGAAAATACCTGTGCAGATTATCCATTTAGGGTATGTGAACATGTTCAGTATTTGATGCAGAAATTTCTGCACCTTTTAGCAGGAAAAATGCAGCACCAAAAATGCACATTTTTGCCATGCTTTCAATGTGATTTGCAGTGCATTTTTGGAGGAGATTTTTCTCATTTATTAGAATGCGTGAAATCTGCAGCAAAAACATTAGAGGAATTGACATGTTGCAAATTTATTTCTGCAGCAATTCTGCAAGAGAATACTAAATGTGTGCACGAAACTTCAGGATTATCATTTTCATTCTGGCATCAGGATTCCCTACAGCTTTTTGTGACAAATCTGCACTCAAAACACATTAAAAAAATGCAATAAAAATGCAATATGTGTGCACAACCTTAGGCTGGTTTCACATCAAGATTTTTTTGGTGTCCGAGGTGATCCTTTTTTTTTACAGGATCTTCCAGACAGCAATGGATCCAAACGGATGCCTGCAATCGGAAGATAAATAGGCACCCGTTTCCGATTTTTTGCAGGATCTGTTTGGATCCAGCTCTCTCTTCTTCTCTCCTCCCCTTCTTCGCTTCTCCATCTCTACTGTCTCCCCGCTCCTCCCTCCTCCATCTCTCCTATCTCTTCTCCTCCCCCCTCCTCTCCTCTCTCCTCCAGTATGAAAAAAAGAAATATCTTCAGTGAGAATTCCTCACCCGTCCGCCGACTCCTGGGATGCGACTGCCTCCACCTCTGCTGGGCTGCTAGTCACCTGACTGACCCGATCAGCTGACATGTCACATGACCGAGGTGGAGGTGGTCGCATCCCGGGAGCCGGAGGAGAGGAGATGGGAGGGGAAAAGGGGAGGAGAAGAGACAGGAGAGATGGAGGAGGGAGGAGTGGGGAGACAGGAGAAGAGGGAGAGACTAGTTATGTACTGAGCACAGCTTCTGAGCATGTTCAGTACATAACAACAGAGCTGACATCAGATCTGATTTTTTGACGGATCCGCGGTCCATAGACTCCAATGTTACAGGGCGACAGACCGTGACAGTCCATTTGTGTTTGATTTTTCTGAAGGACATGAAAAAAGCTGCAGGCAACGATTTTGTGACCATCAGAA
>JARQOC010000004.1:333768405-333880419 GCA_033576535.1 Allobates femoralis | reverse complement strand
CACCTACACAATGGACACAAACTTTTTTTCCCTTTCCACCATGCCTATTCCCCTTTCCATCAGCAGCAGGCCTTTTGCCACTCATTTTGTATGTGAAATTGGCAACTCTGCAGTTGTTGGCAAAAAAAATTTGGATGGAAATTGAGTAGATCTGAGTGGCCAAACAATGCTAATAGGCCCAAACTATTACCTGGGCTAGATGCAGTTAAAAATTAGTATGAAATAGACAGGTGGTGTAGCTTGGTTCACAACTGGGCTACACCACTGACTAACAGACACTGCTACTAGGTCCAAACTATTACCTGGGCTAGATGCAGTTAAAAATTAGTATGAAATAGACAGGCGGTGTAGCTTGGTTCACAACTGGGCTACACCACTGATTAACAAACACTGCTACTATCCCAAAAGGATTGCCTTGGCTAGCTGCAGTAAAAAATTGACTACTGGATAGACAGGCGGTGTAGCTTACTTTACAGCTGGGCTACTCTACTGACTACCAGACACTGCTACTCGCCCAAAAAGGATTGCCTGGGCTAGCTGCAGTAAAAAATTGGCTACTGGATAGACAGGCGGTGTAGCTTACTTTACAGCTGGGCTACACCGCCGACTACCAGACACTGCTACTAGCCCAAAAGGATGGCCTGGGCTATCTGCAGTAAAAAATTGGCTACTGGATAGACAGGCGGTGTAGCTTACTTTACAGCTGGGCTACACCGCTGACTACCAGACACTGCTATTAGCCCAAAAGGATTGCCTGGGCTATCTGCAGTAAAAAATTGGCTACTGAAGACAGGTGGTGTAGCTTTCTTCACAGCAGTGCTACATTACCTGCCCAAAAGGATAGCCTGAGCTAGATTTGGCCAGATGCTGTGACAAACACTTGCCTGGGGGTAAATTAAAAAAATTAAAATACATAAGTTTGGTAAAAAAAGAAAAAAGGAACAAAAAAATACCAAAAAAAAGAAATGAATCCGCTTGCAGGATGTATACTTACATGTTCCATTTCCCCAACTTCCATCTCTGCCGCTGGCTGAACGTCCGCCTCACTGTCTGAAGAATCCTATAAAATTACATAATGTTATTACTGTTGTGTCAACAATATGAAACAATTATTAAAAAATTTAACAAAAACATCTGTTAACTCACTGGGATAAGTGGACGCCTGTCTGGGGATGGCTCAGACATTCTTGAACCGAAGGAAGGTGATTTGAAAGACAAAGCACAAAACATTACTACACCAAAACACACTTCCAAAAAACAAATATGCAAACTATAGCCAAGCTTTCCTGGAAATCAATATATATATATATATATATATATATATATATATATATATATACATACATATATATATATAGACACACACATATATACACACACACACACACCAGGAGCCCACGCGCACACAAACGCCAGGAGCCCACACACACACATGCCAGGAGCCCACACACACGCCAGGAGCCCACACACAAACACACACACACACGCCCCCAACTGAAGCAGCCTATCCTACGCTGGCACATTTATCAACCTATCCTACTAGTGTACCACCAAAAATACATCTCCCCAAATACCAACATAATTTGATGGCTGGCTGAAGTAGGGCTGGCTGGCCGGGAGAGCTGTGGCGGAGTCACTTCCACAGATGTGAAGATGCTGGGGGAAAAAAAAAACACAAAGATGCAACATAAATCAAAACTATACTTGAGAACAACGCAAAGACAAAACATACAAAACTATAGAAAGGAGCCAGGAACCCACACACACACGCCAGGAGCCCACACACACACACACACACACACACACACACACGCGCCCCAACTGAAGCAGCCTATCCTACGCTGGCACATTTATCAACCTATCCTACTAGTGTACTACCAAAAATACATCTCCCCAAAAGGGCTGGCTGGCCGGGAGAGCTGTGGCGGAGTCTGAGGCGCAGTCACTTCCACAGATGTGAAGATGCTGGGGAAAAAAAAAACACTCAAAGATGCAACATAAATCAAAACTATACTTGAGAACACACACACGCCAGGAGCCCACACACACACACGCCAGGAGCCCACACACACACACCAGGAGCCCACACACACATGCCAGGAGCCCACACACACACGCCAGGAGCCCACACACACACACCAGGAGCCAACACACACACACGCCAGGAGCCCACACACACACTCCAGGAGCCCAAACACACACACCAGGAGCCCACACACACACACGCCAGGAGCCCACACACACACGCCAGGAACCCACACACACACCAGGAGCCCACACAAGCACGCCAGGAGCCCACACACACACACGCCAGGAGCCCATACTCACATGCCAGGAGCCCACACACACGTAGTGAGGCAGCCTGGACTGGACGCACCCCTGGGCACTTGGATGCAGCCCTGGGCCCTAGATACAGCCATGGGCCCTGTTCCCACCACTAGGCCCTGTATGTATGCAGCCCTGGCCCTCCTCCACAACACTCACCTACTGACCATGTGCCACACAGCAGGTGGGTCGAGAGGATTAAATATGGTGTCGGCAGAGGCTGGGGGGGCTCACATTCGGCAGAGGCACATGCTCAGTACAGGAAATCGGATCCGAGATCGGATCCGATATTTCCGTGGATCCGATCTCCATGGACCCTAATGTTATTTTACCACAGATCGCGTCGGATCTGATTACATCCGATTACATCCGATTTTGTCCGCTGTGCCCAAAATCGGAGTAGTCTCCAATTTTGGGTACAGCAAAAAATCGAACAGAATCGGATCAGTGACAAATCAGATGCCAATAGAGCACCAATCCGTGCTCATAGGAATACATGGGGACCAAATTGGATCCGTGGCTGTCAGTTTTACAATGGACAGCCACGGATGCACAAAAATCGTTATGTGAAAGCACCCTAATTAGTCTACTATTTAAGTATGTTGATTCCATTATCTAGTGCCAATTGTACATTTGCTGTGTACACTCTGGTTCATCCAAGCGCTGTTGTCTGACCCAGTCAGACCTTGTTTATGTTTGCCTGATTTTGCGGCGCTTTGCCTGTGACCTGATTCCACTTTTGCCTTCTCCCTAAATTCTGCTTTATCCTCCTGGTTTACCTGACTTTGGCTTGTGTTTCGGGCTTTGTCTCTTGCTAATCCTTTTTATACTGCGCTCAGTTCCTGGAACTGGCATGGATTGTTTGAAAATGCTTTGTCGTTATCCCAGTAAGTAGCGACATGTCATTTCTGACTTTTATGTCATTACTCCACATTCCCTGTATCTGTACTTATTACGGTTGTGACTTGCGTCACACCGTCCCTTTACCCTAACCTATAACTTAGTTGAACCTAAAGGATATGTGTATTTTTTCAACCATACTAACCATCTACTTATATAATCCGCAGTTGGGAATTCGGGCACTGTAGCCGAATCCCAACATGCTTTGCGGGACTGCGAGTGATGACGCGCAGCGTCATCACGAGCCGCAGACCCGCACTACTGTAAAAAAAAAAAAAAAAAAAAGGTAATGCTCACCTCTCCCCGAGCCCCCGCCGTCTTCTGCCGTCTTCCTCCAAGCTTCCGGTGGCTGCCGCAGGCTCCCAGTGTGTGCAGAGCTCTTCTACTGCAGTTCAAGGACCTGTGGTGATGTCACAGTCACGTGACACCAGGTTACTCCATGGTAACCTGGTGTCACGTGACTCTGACATCACCGCAGGTCCTGAACTGCACTAGAACAGCTCTGCACACACTGGGAGCCTGCGGCAGCCACCGGAAGCTTGGAGGAAGACGGCAGGAGACGGCGGGGGCTCGGGGAGAGGTGAGCATTAACTTTTTTTTTTTAACCCCTGCCTTCCTGTTTGGAGACCTTTTACTGTACTGAGCATGCTCAGTACAGTAAATGTCTCCTCCAGCCTCACAGTCTCCTCCAGCCTCACAGCCTCCCCATCCTCACAGCCTCCTACAGCCTCCTCCAGCCTCACAGCCTGCCCATCCTCACAGCCTCCTACAGCCTCACACCCTCCTCCAGCCTCACAGCCTCCCCATCCTCACAGCCTCCTCCAGCCTCACAGCCTCCTCCAGCCTCACAGCCTCCCCATCCTCACAGCCTCCTCCAGCCTCACAGCCTCCTCCAGCCTCACAGCCTCCCCATCCTCACAGCCTCCTACAGCCTCACACCCTCATCCAGCCTTACAGCCTCCCCATCCTCACAGCCTCCTCCAGCCTCACAGCCTGCCCATCCTCACAGCCTCCTACAGCCTCACACCCTCCTCCAGCCTCACAGCCTCCCCATCCTCACAGCCTCCTCCAGCCTCACAGCCTCCCCATCCTCACAGCCTCCTCCAGCCTCACAGCCTCCTCCAGCCTCACAGCCTCCCCATCCTCACAGCCTCCTACAGCCTCACAGCCTCCTACAGCCTCACAGCCTCCCCATCCTCACAGCCTCCTCCACCCTCACATCCTCCTCCAGCCTCACATCCTCCTCCAGCCTCACAGCCTCCTCCAGCCTCACAGCCTCCTCCAGCCTCACAGCCTCCCCATCCTCACAGCCTCCTCCAGCCTCACAGCCTCCTCCAGCCTCACAGCCTCCCCATCCTCACAGCCTCCTCCACTCTCACATCCTGCTCCAGCCTCACATCCTCCTCCAGCCTCACTGCCTCCTCCAGCCTCACAGCCTCCTCCAGCCTCACAGCCTCCCCATCCTCACAGCCTCCTCCAGCCTCACAGCCTCCTCCAGCCTCACAGCCTCCTCCAGCCTCACATCCTCCTCCAGCCTCACAGCCTCCTCCAGCCTCACTGCCTCCTCCAGCCTCACAGCCTCCCCATCCTCACAGCCTCCTCCAGCCTCACAGCCTCCCCATCCTCACAGCCTCCTCCAGCCTCACAGCCTCCTCCAGCCTCACAGCCTCCCCATCCTCACAGACTCCTACAGCCTCACAGCCTCCTCCAGCCTCACAGCCTCCCCATCCTCACAGCCTCCTCCAGCCTCACAGCCTCCTCCAGCCTCACAGCCTCCCCATCCTCACAGCCTCCTCCAGCCTCACAGCCTCCTCCAGCCTCACAGCCTCCCCATCCTCACAGCCTCCTACAGCCTCACAGCCTCCTCCAGCCTCACAGCCTCCCCATCCTCACAGCCTTCTCCAGCCTCACATCCTCCTCCAGCCTCACACCCTCCTCCAGCCTCACAGCCTCCCCATCCTCACAGCCTCCTCCAGCCTCACAGCCTCCTCCAGCCTCTCACCCTCCTCCATCCTCAGCCGCACTACCTGACACCGCTGCCATCCTGCCAACCGTCGGCCCCGCACCATCGCCACCGCCCTCGCGCCCTCCGCGAGGTCCATGCTGCCCGGATGCCGCCGGAGCCTTCCGCCCCTCGCCACTCTCTCACCGCTGGGCTCTCAATGTCGCCATGCTGGTGGAGTAGCGGTCTACGGGCTGTGGCCGGGTGCTGGGAGCCAGGGACGTCGTCCTGTGGCCGCCAACAGCCAATGGGAGTGAGCGGACCGTGTCAGCCTGCAAAGCCTGACACGCCCCGCTCACTCCCATTGCCTGCCCCTGCAAGCGGATTGGGCGCTGTGTTGTACACACAGGAAGCCCATCCCATTGCCCAGGACTTGGCGTCCTAGACCAATCGGATGACCGTCCCGTCTTTACCACACACCGCCCAATCCGCTCCTTCCGCTCAGGTCACATGTGTGACCTGAGGGCAAGAACTGATCCCTCTCTGCATCACCCAACCCGCCGCAGAGGACAATGCCGTGTGACTGGGGCTGCGATCAGCCCCAGCACGCAGCCACGTCCTGCCGCCGAGCGGTGATGTCACCCCTCCAGCCGCATCTCTCCTCACCCCTCCAGCCAGACCTCTCCTCACCCCTCCATCTGGACCTCTCCTCACCACTCCAGCCTCTGCTCTCCTCACCCCTCCAGCCTCTGCTCCCTCACTCCTCCAGCCTCCCGCCACATCATACTCTGCTATCCACAGAGCCCCCTCTATACTCTGACACCCACAGAGCCGCCTGTATACTCTCCTACCCACACAGCCGCCTGTATACTCTGCTACCCACAGAGCTGCCTCTATACTCTGCTACCCACAGAGCCGCCTCTATACTCTGCTACCCACAGAGCCGCCTGTATACTCTCCTACCCACAGACCCGCCTGTATTCTCTGCTACCCACAGAGCCGTTTCTATATTCTGCTACCCACACAGCCGCCTCTATACTCTGCTACCCACAGAGCCTTCTCTATACTCTGCTACACACATAGCCGCCTGTATAATCTGCTAACCACAAACCCGCCTGTATACTCTGCTACCCACAGAGCCGCCTGTATACTTTTCTACCCAGAGAGCCGCCTGTATAATCTGCTACCCTCAGAGCAGTCTGTATACTCTGCTACCCACAGACCCGCCTGTATAGTCTGCTACCCACAGAGCCCCATATATACTCTGCTAGCCACTCATCTGCCTGTATACACACAATTCATTTCACCGCGCTCCCGATGCAATTGCATCAGGCCTTTTTACTAGTATAACAATAATGGAAATGTTAATTATATGTCAAAAATGGGCCCACAATGGTCTGAAAATACAATAAAACCCATTCTTTTGGTATCGATGGCTTTGTTCCCCCCCAATCTCTCCACTTTTTATGGTGTGTGGAGGTGGATTGTCACATGACTGTTGAAGCTAGTGGGTAGGGATGAGCGAGTACCTTAATATTCGTGCTCGCTATACTCGCAACGAGTAGGTACTGTTACTCGCTACTCGTTGCGAGTATAGTGAGTACGAATACTTTCGCAGTGTATCTATAGATATAGATCTAGATATAGATCTATAGATACACTGCAAAAGTAGCCTAAAAGTGAATAAAAGTTGTTAAAAAATAATAAACTTACATACTCACCTTCTGACGCCTGCAGCGGGAACGGCAGAGAAGCCATCCGATTGCTGGAAAAGGACCTGTCACTTCCAGCCAATCAGATGGCCCGTAGCGATCTGGCCAATCAGATGGCGCCATGTCACAACTACGTCATCGCTAGGGGCCACCTGATTGGCCAGTTTGCAAGGTCCTGATAGTACATCTAGGACCTTGCAAATTTGCAAATCAGGTGGCCGCTAGCAATCACGTGGTTGTGACATGGTGCCATCTGATTGGCCAGATCGTTACCAGCTATCTGATTGGCTGGTAGTGACAGGTCCTTTTCCAGCAATCGGATGGCTTCTCTGCCGCTCCCGGTGCAGGTGTCGGAAGGTGAGTATGTAAGTTTATTATTTATTAACAACTTTTACTCACTTTTAGGATACTTTTGCAGTGTATCTATAGATACACTGCGAAAGTATTAGGACTACTCGCTACTCCCGAGTACTCATAAGTACTCGGAGAGTAGCGAGTAGCCCGAATACCGCTACTATTCTGCGAATACCGAATAGTAGTGAGTATACTCGCTTATCCCTACTATTGGGGGCAATCAGTGGTTATAATGGTGACCAGCTGGAAATATATTTACTTTATTGATAAGGCTGGTTTCACACTGCAGTTTTTTCCCTGATCAGGTTCGATCAATGTTCTGTGTCAAAACCAGGAGTGTCTTAAAAACCTAGAACGGGTGTCAATCTTTCAATTATAGGTTTTCTCTGCAAGTTCCTCTCCTGGTTCCTCTCCTGGTTTTGACACACAAACCTGATCGAACCTGATCAGTGAAAAAAACTGTGGTGTGAAACCAGCCTTAGGGTGCCTTCACACTGCGGCACGATCTGGTCCGGGGCTGTCCGGGATGACCCAGACAGCTGCGGACTGGATCAGCACACAGAACTGAAGGACTAATTTGCCCTCCGGTCCGGTGTGCAGCGCACGCAGCTGCAGCCGCTGACAGGTCAGGACTGCTGCGCCGCGGTCCTGACCTATCAGCAGCAGGACACCGGACCGGAGGGCAAATTAGCCCTCTAGTCCTGTGTGCTGATCCAGTTCGCAGCTGTCAGGTTAATCCCGGACAGCCCCAGACTGGATCGTGCCGCAGTGTGAAGGCACCCTAAGTGAAATGGTATGAGGTTCACCACCTTTACCTTTATGCAGAAAAGATACGGAATGGCAGCTTTTATCTCCACAATGCACTAAATGTGTCTACTACTTTGAGACATTCTATATTATATATTTACAGGGCTATAAATAAGGTAGAGGTTCACCTCAAGTCGTATTTATTGACTAAAAAGAGTAACACATACATTTTGAAAGAAAAATGCTGTTTGGCACCTTAAGCTATATATTTAATCTAGAGACGCTTGAGAGGATGGCTTTCAATCCCTACTGTACTTTACAGAATATCCTACAGGAGTTTGCTGTTAAAGATAGAGGAACATTATTCGTTTTACATTACTAATACCCAGCATTGACTTATGTTACTTCACCACAATATTTGCTTTGTCTTACAAAAGGGGAAAATAAATCAAAATATAGACATTTGCAGCATAGATTTAGTATATTACCCTCATGATCTTTTATTTGCATCTCTGATGGTTTTATCGTGTTTTTTTTGTCTACGTTTTTATGTTTATATTAATTGCTATTCAGCGATCAAAGCATTACATGCTTCAATGTTATTGAAAATAAAAGTCATTTTTATTTATATATGGCTACATTTATAAATCTGTTTAAGCTTTTACATTACCCTAAAAATGGACCATTTATTTGCACTTATACATTTGTTATGATAGCGGTGTGGGTGGGCATCGGTGGCGGTGGGCAGCGGTGTCGGAGGGCAGCGGTGGCCAGCAGTGTAGGTGGGCAGCAGTGTCGATGTGCAGCGGTGTCGGTGTGCAGCAGTGTCGGTGTGCAGCAGTGTCGGTGGGCAGCAGTGTTGGTGGGCAGCAGTGTCGGTGGGCAGCGGTGTCAGTGTGCAGCGGTGTCGGTGTGCAGTGGTGTTGGTGTGCAGTGATGCCGGTGTGCAGCGGTGTCATTGTGCAGTGGTGTCATTGTGCAGCGGTGTCATTGTGCAGTGGTGTCATTGTGCAGCAGTGTCGGTGTATAGCAGTGTCGATCTGCAGCAGTGTCAGTGTGCAGCAGTGTCGGTGTGCAGCAGTCAGTGTACAGCACTGTCTGTGTTCAGCGGTGTTGGTGTACATCAGTGTCAGTGTGCAGCGGTGTCAGTGTGCAGCGCTGTGGAAGTTCAGTGGTGTCGGTGTGCAATGGTGTCGGAGTGCATCAGTGTCGGTGTACAGCAGTGTTGGTGTTCAGTGGTGTTGGTGTACAGCGGTGTTGGTGTACAGCGGTGTTGAACAGGGGTGAGTGGGTGCTGAGCGGGATGAGTTAGTGCTGAAAGCGGTGAGTGAATGCTGAGTGGGGGTGAATGTGTGCTGAGCGGGGGTGACTGGGTGCTGAGCAGGTGAGTGGGTGCTGAGCGGGGGTGACTGGGTGCTGAGCAAGTGACTGGGTACTGAGACGGGTGACTGGGTGCTGAGCGGGGTTGAGTGGGTGCTGAGTGGGGGTGAGTGGGTGCTGAGTGGGTGACTGGGTGCTGAGTTGGGTGACTGGGTGCTGAGACAGGTGACTGGGTGCTGAGACGGGTGACTGGGTGCTGAGCGGGGTGACTGGGTGCTGAGCGGGTGCTAAGCAGGTTGGCTGGGTGCTGAGCGGGGGTGACTGGGTGCTGAGATGGGTGAATGGATGCTGAGACGGGTGAGTGGATGTTGAGACAGGTGACTGGGTGCTGAGCGGAGGTAACTTGGTGCTGAGCGGCGGTGACTGGGTGCTGAGCGGGTGAGAGTGGGGTTCAGTGGGGACAGTGAGGGTTCAGTGGGGGCAGTGTGGGTTCAGTGCACATTGTGGGGTGAGAGGGGGCAGTATGGGTTCAGTGGGGTAGTGCATCAATGCACCAAGAAAGAAAAGAAGAGGAATGCCGAAGTGAGCGAGAGTAGGGCAGCGGGAGCATGGAGCGGGGCAGCGGGAGAATGGAGCAGGAGCATGGAGTGGGGGAGTCGGAGCATGGAGCGGGGCAATGGGATAGCAGAGGGAAGTATCGGGCGGCTACTCTGAATGAACAGCTGAATGCCGAAGCACCAGCTGCTCATTTCAAATAGCGGGGCGGGAAAGCCGACAGTGAGGTCGGCTTTCCCACCCGCTATGTGAGTGTAGCGCTGTCATGGCAACCCCGCGTCGCTAATGCGTCGCCTTCACCAGATTTTGAATGCGCACAGCTGTTTTGCATACGCTGCGCTCATTGGTTGCCACGGCTGGCGGCTACCAATGAGCGCTGGTGAGCTGGCGCGCTGGTGCACGATTTAGTCGACAGACAGACACGATTAGGCAATTATATAGTAAATGATTTCTACTTATGTCTGGGATAACTTAGTGAATCCTGCTTTAAACATGTGGTTGGACTAGATGATCCAGGAGGCTATTTCCAATGCTATGATTCTATGATTCTACCCTCAGCCTTAAAAACTATGAAACTATGAAAGCACACTGATGAGAAAAATTTATTTAGCCTAAATCTTAAATAAGAAAGAAAACCAGGCAGCACTTAAAATAAGCAAAGATGTGGAATTTTTTAGTCCGTGTGGAGTGAAGTTTCGGCCAGTCTGGCGTATATCAAGCTTGTAGTAGATATACAGACATCAAGCTTGATGAAGGCCATAACAGCTGAAACGTCGCTCCCGCTTTTTCCTTGGGTCGCTCCACATGGACTGTTTTTTGCTTATTTTTATTGCTGCTTGTTTTTTTTTCTTGAGCTAATTTTTACTTTGGGCAAGGCAGTTTTGGGCTAAACACTCTACCTTACCTATTTGAGTTGGGTGCTGTTCTGTTTTTCTCTTTAGCCTAAATCTTAAGTATACTCCAAGCTCAAATATTTACATTTTTGAAATGTGCTATCGCTTTTCCTAAAACTCATCTAGCTTAAAGACAAGTATCATTAACTGTAATCACCTTAACAACATTACACAGAATGCTGAGACCTTACTTTCCGATTACTTATTTATTCCCAGACTAAGCATAGTTTAGGATGTCCTATGCTGCCCATTTTTCAGCCAACTGCCAAGATCCCAGGAACTCATCAAGTATTGTAGACTCCCCTTTCTACCAAAGGCTATAATGAGTCTCATGCATCATTTTAATTCAACTGTTGCATAATAAGCTTACTTTTTTGCAAGTCATTATTTAAAACTGCAGTACCAGGGGAATGTAATTAATATAGCTGTCCTCATGATCTGTTATCTGTACACTTCCCCATTACTATAACTTCACCAGAGTTTGAAACAAGCTGTCACTTTCTATTCCTTGAAATTCCTCATACTTGATACTGGTTGTGTGATGTTCCTTTTGGGAAAACAGAACATGGAATCAGCACAGTTTCTTAGTAACAATTAAGCTGAAAAGTTTTAGTTACAGTGAACAATCTCTTGGCAGTGTAATTGACACATCACATTAAGATGAGCATATCCCATCTGTTCTCGCATCTTATTATAAATGCAAAAAAGAACATTTTATAATTACATCATTTAAATGTAAGAAAGGTATTATTTAAATGACTTTTTTCTCTTCATGTATCAGTGTCATTCATTTTAGATGAGCATCAAAAAAACTCTTATCAAGTGTTCATCATATACAGTAACTGAAAAAGTTCAGTTATTTGGCTATGCAATATTAACTTTCCAGGGACTTGCATCGGTTTCTTATTTATTTTTCATCTTTATTTATTAACACATATTTCCCATTTCGGTATATAAGAAGCAGTCAAACCAATTCATTTTCATAACGCTCACTGTCTAATCACTCGTTCTCACATACTGCATGGGAAAGCATATTATTAATCTATGGAAAGTGTCATGAAACTGGCACAGCCTGGAAACCCATGCATGACGAGAACATAGAAGTTTATGGCGGTATAAATTCTTGTGTTCATATTAAAGGCCAAGTCTGCCATATACATAACCATTAACTTTATAGATTAGAGAAATAATTATAGCATGATGGTTATAAAATGATTGGTTCTGAGTAATGACTGACGGAAATGTATTCTATTAGTAGGAACAGTTATTGAACATGCCTCAATATTTTTTATGCTCCCTATAAATTACATTTGTTGCTATGCATAGAAAGAAGATGCTACTCACATCATCCTTACTATTTCCTGTGGAATCAGATTCTATCTCTCAATGCAATGTAACAAAATCCATATCACAATCTTAAAATAAAATATGCCAATACTGTACGCTTCTTGTTTTAGTTATACCTAGCAAAGGCCAAAAATCTAAGTACCTTCATTGAGAAAACACTTATTATGGTGAAGGCTGGCAGCCTTCCATATTCACAGCCACATTCACTGTTGCAGAATTTTCTCCCGTCAGAGTGTCAATATTGGGAAATTGCTTTTGAATAAAGAATCTGCAGAATATACTTGCACAAGAAAAGCAGATAATACAAAGTTCAGGTCCGAGTTTATTCCCTCAAATTCAGCATGTTTTATAATGTTTCACTTTACATATACGCCTCCTTGAATTTCTTTTCACAGTAGAGGGTCGCATCTCCTTGGATGAAAGGAAAAAAAGATACCTAAAAAATAGCACTTTAACCCTCTCAAGATCTGGTGATTTTTTTTTTACATTTTTCTGTTGACATAGCCATACGAAGGCCTGATTTTTGTTTGACAATTTTTAGTATTGAATAATTCAATCCTTTAACCATAACCTTTAACCAATCCCTCTTGACTGTGAGCCCTCGCGGACAGGATCCCCTGCCCTATTGTACCCGTATAATTGATTTGTCGCAGTTTTTCCACCACTTGTCTTTGTCTACCCTCTAACTTGTACAGCGCCATGTATCCTAATAGCACTATATAAATACCTAATAATAATAATATAATGTACTGCAAAACAGAAAAAAATCCAAGTGCTGTAAAAATGGGTAGAAAAGTGCAATTCTGCTATTGTGTTTTGAGTTTTATTGGTTACTAGATGGGAGCCCGATGCTATCGCATCGGGTGGGTGGTGAGATTATGATGCTGGGGTAGTGGAGAGTGAGCAGGGGCACTGGGTGTGAGTGGAGCATTGGGGGGTGAGCGGGAGCAGTTGGGGTATAATAGTGGGATGGAGTGGCACCAGTCCCCCAACTGCCCCCCTGCTTCCCCCTCTCCTCCAGGCTCCAGTCCCTCTCCTGCCCCCCTGCTCCCCCCTCTCCTCCAGGATCCAGTCCCCCTCCTGCCCCCCTGTTCCTCTCTCTACTCCAGGCTCCAGGCCCCCTCCTACCTCCCTGCCCCCCCTCTCTCCTCCAGGCTCCAGTCCCCCTCCTGCCCCCCTGCTCCCCCTCTCTCCTCCAGGCTCCAGTCCCCCTCCTGCCCCCCTACTCCCCACTTTCCTCCAGGCTCCCGTCTCCCTCCTGCACTCCCTCTCTCCTCCAGGCCCCAGTCCCCCTCCTGCCCCCCTCCCCTCTCTCCTCCAGGCTCCAGTCCTCCTCCTGCCCCCCTACTCCCCCTCTCTCCTCCAGGCTCCAGTCCCCTCCTGCTCCTCTGCTCCCCCCATCTCCTCCAGGTTCCGGTCCCCCTCCTAGCCCCTTGCTCCTGCACTTGGTTACTATGGGCTTCCTGTGACTGAGCCATGGTGCAGCAGGCTCCAACCCTCAGCCTGTCCGCCGCCCCTTGCACGCTCTGGGGACACTCACCGCTGACAGGTGGGTCCCTTCCATTCTCCCGGCACCATCTTTAACCTTCTCCTTTGTCCGGATCCTTTTGGCGGGATGCAGGTCACGGCTGCTGGAGCTCAGAGGGCGAGGCTTCCCCTCTGCGATGGCTTTCACTACAATCACCTCCCGGGGTTTGGGCAGCATAAACAATGTTCCACAGCTCCGCCATTTTTGCTGCTGCGCTGCCTAGACTCCGCCGTCGAGCTGCCAGTGAGTAATGGGCGGGGCCATCTGCGGCTAATTCTATCTGTTTCTCTTCCTGCTTCGCTGATTGGTCGCGGCCGGTTGGGCGCGACCAATCAGCGACACGGGATTTCCGTTACAGAGAGACAGACAGACAGAATTAGATAATTATATAGTAGGATGGTGTTCATTGTGCTGTAAAAATGACTTGACAGCATAATTATGCAGCTCCATATCATTATGGCGATATCAAACTAAGAATTTTTTTGTTTTTCATATTTTTAGTAGTTTAAAAAAAAAATCCCAACTTTATACAAAAAACAACGTTATTGTTAAACAGCTGAAACATGGAAGCACAGTTTAGAGCAGGCTGAAACTGCTTCTAAAGGTACTATATCCTAATGTATTACACTGTATTACAATTATAGCAATTTCATACAAAGCCCTGTTTTGGCTGCTCTTCAGTAGGTCTGTGTGTCTAACCAGCATGAGCTTTTCTGCTCAACTACTCCATGCTCAGATATACAAACACTTTACCTTTTTGAGTATAACTGAGGGGAGCAGAGAAAGTTTACACTGGAGTATAGACTTTTGGTAAAGCTGCAATACAAACTAGCTACTATAAGGCTATGTCCACACGATCTGAAAACACTGCCCTGGACTCTGTGTCTTCTCTCTTGCAGGGAAGCCAGTGATACCCATGGGTGCAGCCGCCTGTGTCCTCGGTCTGTGTTCGGGGAGCGGCGGCTTTTCCTTGGATTCACCCGCCGAGATCGCCTCCAACTCCACAGCAATAATTTGACATACTTGCGCCCTCATGTCAATTTAGGCTGCGGAGACAACAAGCATGGTGGACATGAAATTTCTTTAAATCATGTAATTAATGTCAAATCAAAGAAGAATAATCAGGGCACTGAGCGGTGCTGACAGTCAGGTTCGGGATCCCTTCCCGTTGAGGCAGGTTCCCCTCCGGTGGTGCACAGCCAAAGTGCAAATCAAACATCAAAGTTCAAGAAGAAGCGGCACTCACCGAAGTAGTACAGATGGTCCTTTATTCCATGATTCTAGAAACGGACAGGGTGCAGGGAGGAGGCCACGGGGGGCCAGCGGACGACGACGCCGTTTCGCGACAGCTGTCGCTTCTACGGGTCCGGATATCATATCCGGACCCGTTTCGCGACAGCTGTCGCGAAACGGCGTCGTCGTCCGCTGGCCCCCCGTGGCCTCCTCCCTGCACCCTGTCCGTTTCTAGAATCATGGAATAAAGGACCATCTGTACTACTTCGGTGAGTGCCGCTTCTTCTTGAACTTTCATGTAATTAATGTACAAAGCAGCATTTTGGACATAGCGATAACACGCTACATCCAATCAGGTAGTGTGGAGCCGGCTATCAATCAGTGTGACGTCAGCTGTGCGACCATTTCCACAGAGCAGGGTAGAAAAGATACCTTGGCTCATCCACTCTGCTCTGTTTACCCCTTCATGCTGTCCCCGGCAGGAGCGATTTATGACCACTCTGTGCTGGGGATGAACAGGGGGTACTGGCGCTGGGCACAACAGGCAGGTACAGGGCAGCTTTTTAATAAAAAAGCCTGGTTAACCCCTTTAACATACGATTGTGGAATTTAGACACGTTTATGGTTGAATCAATGACCGCAAGGCGCCCAGGTCCAAAACAAGCCCAAAGCATCACACAACCACTACCATGCTTCATAGAAAATTGCAGATGTGATTACAGTTTACCAGATGCATGAATGGAGCATGAATTTGCTGAGATTTTCACTTCAGGGAAGATTGTCAACTACCTTCAATGTTTTCCACTTGTGAATATTCTTGATCTTTTAGAATGATGGACTCCAAATCACTTGAAAATAGCCTCATAATATTTCCAATATTTATGGGCAGCACAAAAATTGCTTCTCTTAGATCATTGATCTCTTTCCTCCTGCATTTTGTTAACACATGCCTGCATACTGCAGACCAGCAAACTTCCCAAACTTCTGCTTTAATGGAGGTGGGCACACATGCTTATGAACAATTAAGAGGATTTAATTAGGAGCAGCTCGATGGTATTATTTAATATAGAAACTGTAGGGGGGAATTAACTTTTTATCACACAACTTCTGCATTTTAACCTACTTATTTAAATAAGCAAAGACAACGGTGTAATTTGTCATCTGCTTTTGTTCAACTGAGCTTGTATTTACCTAATTTGAAGACCTTCTAAAATGTTTTTTTCATTGTGACCTGATGTCTAAAACCGTGGAAATCAAAAAGGGTGTTCTTAGTTTTTCAAATGTCTATAAATGTTAACCAAATCAGTTTTGTATCAGACTTTGCTATCTAAAATCTGACTTTCTGTTAGAAATAATTTAGAATGTTAAAATTCCAACTTTGGAAAGTATATTCAGACAGTGTCGCATAATATGTTCTGAGTAGCCTTTCAAGAACTGCCTATTTCTCTCTTATTTTAATACATATTAAGCTCAGTTACATTCATATTTAGTATGGATAAATCTAATCTCTACAATTACAGGATATGGATATCATGAGGGTTGGTGAGTAATATGACTTTGCTTTACAGGGACACTGGGGTGCTAAAAAAAGGGGCCAACTCCCATCAGTCAATGGCAGGGTTTTCTCTGTGAGGTGAATTTAGCAAGCATATAAATGATTACCTACAAACAACCAATTGTTATCAACTACATATAATAATTTTCAGCTATTGATCATTGATCCTCTTAAAATTGTGGAAAAATATCTGATCTGTTATTTTATGGCAGATTTCTTTCTTTGCCATGCTGAGCTTGCATCATCTCCCTCACATGTCAGCTGATCTTATCAGCTAACATGTGTAGCTAACAGCACCGATCAGATAAGCACAATGGAGGGGATCACGCTTTCCCCAGATAACGGGGCCTCGATCCTTAGCCATGAGAGTGCATGGGTCAGCTGATGACCCCAGATGCTGTTATGACTTACTTCCTGCCGGCGATGCCCGAGCGATGTCGCTGGGGGAAAGTGACCATCAAAATTACGGAGGTTTTTTGGTCAACACAACAGTGCAATGACAGGCAATCAAAACATCACATCTACCAAACAATTGTACCTATAGAAATATCAGCTCAAGATACAAAAAATAAGTCGTCACAGAGCCCCAGATCCCAAAAAATGAGAACGCCACGGATCACAGAAAATGGCGCCGAAAGTAAACATTTTTTTCTTTAAAAGAATTTTCTGATTTTCTTTCACCACTTAGATAAAAGTAAAAGTATACATGTTTGGTATCTACAAACACGTACCAACCTGAGGCATCATACTGACATGTCAGTTTTACCATATAGGGAACATGGGGAATTAAAAACTCAAGAAACCATTGTGTAATCGCATTTGGAATTTTTTTCTCGTTTTCCAGTAAACTATATGGTAAAATGAATGATGTCATTTAAAAGTACAACTTGTCCCATAAAAAACAAGCCCTCATATGTCTATATTGACGCAAAAATAAAAATAGTTATGGCTCTTGAAATAAGGAAAACAGAAAATTGCCCCGGGGTGAAAGGATTTAAATAATTAGCAAATCCGTAGTGTCAGAAATATGTAGGGAAGATGTTGCTTCAGCGTAGTATTATTTAGAAACTATAGTGTTGAAGCAACCAAAGGATTGATTTGTAAGACATGTTGTAACCTTAGTACCTTTTAATTCTATATACATAAAATATTATTAAAATGCAATTATTTTTTTCATCCAGCGATCAAACATTTCTTTTGCTCTTGTCATGTTATGTTTTTGAACAAGACAATCACCAGATTTGTCTGATTTATTCCGATTAATATCTTGGTTCTGTAAGTGTCACAGTATATCATTTCGTAACTCTGTTGGAGTTTGATTGATGTATTCAGAGTATCATCATGTATCTACAAGTTTTGTAGTACATCATTTTGTGACACTTTCAGGGCTTGATTGACCTAATTAACAATACATATCAAGTAGATTATTTTTATTACAAAGCATTATTTGTAATTCTTTGATGACAAGGAAAATAACGCCAATGTTAAAAATCATGCATGGATAAAATATAATACTTAAGTCTGTAGACTTGTTATATTTTATCCAAGCATGATTTTTTCATGGGTTCCAGAGGGTTTGAATTTATCCATTGAAAATGTGGTGAAATAATACCTCAATAGTGAAAAAAGGATATTCCCGTGTTTAGGAACAGTATATTTAACATACCGTATATACTCGTGTATAAGCCGACCCGTGTATAAGCCGACCCCCCTACTTTTGCCCCCAAAACCTGGGAAAACCTATTGACTCGTGTATAAGCCGAGGGTGGACCCCAGCACAGGTATGCAGGCCTCCCCAGTCGTAGTATACAGCAGCCTCCCCAGTGGTGTATACAGGCCCCAGCAGTATTACAGCAGCCTCCCCAGTGGTGTATACAGGCAGCCCCAGCCCCAGTGGTGTATACACAGGCAGCCCCAGCCCCAGTGGTGTATACACAGGCTGCCCCAGCCCCAGTGGTGTATACACAGGCAGCCCCAGCCCCAGTGGTGTATACACAGGCAACCCCAGTGGTGTATACACAGGCAGCCCCAGTGGTGTATACACAGGCAGCCCCAGCCCCAGTGGTGTATACACAGGCAGCCCCAGTGGTGTATACACAGGCAGCCCCAGTGGTGTATACACAGGCAGCCCCAGTGATGTATACACAGGCAGCCCCAGAGGTGTATACACAGGCAGCCCCAGTGGTGTATACACAGGCAGCCCCAGTGGTGTATACACAGGCAGCCCCAGAGGTGTATACACAGGCAGCCCCAGAGGTGTATACACAGGCAGCCCCAGTGGTGTATACACAGGCAGCCCCAGTGGTGTATACACAGGCAGCCCCAGAGGTGTATACACAGGCAGCCCCAGCCCCAGTGGTGTATACACAGGCAGCCCCAGAGGTGTATACACAGGCAGCCCCAGAGGTGTATACACAGGCAGCCCCAGTGGTGTATACACAGGCAGCCCCAGAGGTGTATACACAGGCAGCCCCAGAGGTGTATACACAGGCAGCCCTAGAGGTGTATGCTGGCACTTGCCCCCCTGCTTTTAAGCCCCCCCGGCTGCTTAACTTACCATCCTCTCCTCTGTCTTCATCGCGCGCGCAGGTGCCTCGGTGCTCCCGTCCTCCATGCATCCGGGTCCCCGGCCGTCGCGTAGCGATGACGTCATGCGACCGGCCGGTCACATGACCCCGGATGCTACTGAGGACGGGAGCATAGAGGGACTTGCGCGCGATGAAGACAGAGGAGAGGATGGTAATAATAGCAGCCGGGGGGGGCCTTACAAGCAGGGGGGCAAGTGCCAGCACTTGGGGGGGATATATTTAGTTATGCACTGCTTCCCCCTGCCGCTGATTGACAGGGGGAAGCAGTGCATATGTAATGAGCGGCCCCACGTGACGGGGCCGCTCATTCAGCAGCCTCCCCCCGCCCCCACCAACCACGTATATGACCCGTGTATAAGCCGAGGGGAGACTTTTCAGCCCAATTTTTGGGCTGAAAAACTCGGCTTATACACGAGTATATACGGTATATGAATACTGACATGTAATTTTATAGGCAATGACATGTAATTTTATTAATTTTTATTATTATTTTTTTTATATATTATCGGTAGAGAGCCCACCACATAAAGTAAGGTATCTTTTAATAACAAGAAAACATATATTTTGAATACAAGTTGCAATTTTTTATAGATATGAAATGTTTTTAAAAAGTTTTCACATTTTTATATATATTTATTATTATTATAAATTGTTGTTGTATGTTTTTATTAGTGGAGAAAGTTTACATTTATTAGGAAAGAGAGATAGTATAATTCAAAGAGTTAGTAATTTTATAGCATCCTTTATTCATTATGTTTCAATTTTATGTCATGTACTATTTTTATTGTTATGTTGTTATTAATGTAACGCTTTACGGCCTCATAACCATACCATTAGGTTCAATGAAGCTAGGGTTAAAAAGCAATTGATTGTGATTGGATGGTGATTGACAAATACCTATATATAACAACTCCCCCTTGACTCGTTTAACCCCCACCTGATGAAGATGGCGTGTCGCCATTGAAACGCGTTCTGGATTGCTAATAAAGTAAAGTATTGCTAATAAACCCCCTGTCTATGTTCCGTGCGCTCCCTAACACGTTAAACACCCTTTCATCACATATTTTCATCTCCCGCTAGGAGATCGTGCGGAGCTTCCCTGAATAGGACCTGCGGTTCACCGCATTAGGACCTGGCGTGACGTCAGCGCAGTGTCAGCTGACTAGGACCACGTAAGCCAAGGAACATGGTCGGAGCTCCTGGAGTGACCACATCCCACAGCAGACCATAGCAGAAACGCCATACATCGGGGTTGTGCTGGGCTAGCACAGCCTCAACAGGTGAGAGACTACTATCGTTACCCCTAATGTAATTCTGCCCACAGGTTCCTCTCATAGGGGCCTTTCTGCCATTTTTGTCTTCATATTTACGGACAGTATTGGCACATTCGTAAGAATTGCACCAATCAAGAGGACTTTGAGAAGGAAGTTACTATCCTAAAGGATACTTTTGTTCAAAAGGGATATCTGAGGCCCTTAATGATGGACGCCTATGAGCATACAACCTCTCTGACACAGGAATCTTGCATAACAAAGATTAGAGCAGATAAAACGATATCTAAAATTGGCAGCTTTAATGAGTGGAGTTTCATTACAAATTTTAACAAATCCTGACAAAGTATACAAGATTTATTAAAGAAACACTGGTTTATTTTGTTCTCTCTAAACATTTACCAAAGAGACCCCACATAATTTACAGAAAAAATCGTAATCTTTGGAGTTGGGTGTCCCCAGTAACACAACACTGAGGGTAGAAGCAGATAAAGAAAATCTGGAGGAAAACTGGACCATTAAAGGTTGCTTCGCATGTAATACTCCAGGTTGTTTGTGTTGTAAAGCAGTGCTAAATGGGGCTACATCCTTTCACTCACAGACGAGAGGAGAAATGTTTAATATAAATTGTAATACAAGCTGCCAATCGAATTATGTGGTATATTTGCTTCAGTGTTCCTGTGGACTTCAGTATGTAGGCAGAACAATCCAAAAAATGCACTCAAGACTTAACAAGCACCGATCCAACATACGGAATGGTTATTTGTTACAGAGTGTATCAAAACACTTTAGTGCTGGACATTCAAAAGATCCAAAGGAATTAAAACTGATAAGATCCCGGAGACTTTGAATAACCGGTTCAATACCTTAATAAAGAAGGAAAGTTATTGGATTTTCAGATTATGAATGCTGAGTCCGGAAGGATTGAACCTTATGATTGATAATGTTTGTAAATAGTCCTGCTCTGTGATGAGTCCTTCACCCCTCATTTAAATGATTGAGGAGTTCATCTTTTAAGGTACCTTTACACGCCGCTACAACAGGATGGATACAACCCGCTACTTCACGTGCACGAGCACGGCCAAACGGTTACAAACGGGAAACGCACCACCTTTACACGCCGCCACAAGGTGCGCTACGCTACGTTACATCTACAGCTAGATACATCGCCGGGTGTCTCAAGTAGCCATCTGTAGCTTACCTTACCTCATTTACACACCGCTACAACAAGCTAATATGGGCGGACCTGGTGCAGCAGGCACAGCACATAGGCGTGCCACAATTGTGGAGTACGAGACGTCCATACGCTGATAGGACAAAGCAATAACCTCATGATTGGGCAGGCATCGCAGGAGGTTGTTTAATACATGACGCTCGAGCAATTGTGTAGTGTGACTGGTCAGCTCCTTAAATATGCCGCCCTATGCAGCGACTACCAATCGTAATGCAGGAGCTTCCTCCAATGATCGCTGAAGGGGGGCGGTATCCCGGAGCCTGTGTCACGCCCCAGCTACATACCAGGTACATCGCCTGGTGTATAGACATCCCTTCTGTAGCTTCTTTACACGCCGATACAGCTCGCTACAATCGGCTTTGTAGCCACCTGTTTCAGAGCAGTGCTCGGAAACAGATGTATCTGTTGCCAGCTGCCTCCTACCGTCTTCACACGCCTCTACTACGGGCAATATTGACGACGCAAGCTACAATCGTAGCCTGTAGCGGGTTGTATCCATCCTGTTATAGCGGCGTGTAAAGGTACCTTTAGTCCCATCTTGTCATTTTTAGTGATTGATGAGTCCACCCCTAGCTCTTTATGGTTATCTTATCTTTTGATTGATAAGTCCACTCTCTTTTTGGTCACTTATTGACTTTAATATGAGTATATTATTTTATTTCATGCTGCAGCACTATTTTTAATGAGGGTTTTATATATCATACATATAATGTGCAATTTTGAGCATGGGGTGCATATGCACCATTTTATCGGTGGTTATTGTATGGGCCCTTTCACCTCTGCACTCCAGTATGTTTGGTGGCATTGCGCTGGCCAGGGTGGTGGCACAGTGCGGGCATGGCTGGGTGTGTCAGGGCGAGGGTGGGGCGCATTGTGCTGGTGCCCCCGTTGCTTTGTGTGGGCGGGTGCAGGCGGGCCCCGGGGGTGTGGGTGTGTTGCGGCGCATGCGCTGGTCTTGACTTGCCGGGGGCGTTGCATGATGCATTTCCGGTGCGTCTGGACTGGCGCGTGCGCTATGGCACAGCCGCATTTGCACTTGCACTTCCGGGTTCCGTGTGCCTGCGCTTGCCCATGCGGGGTGGTGGGGTTGTTGGCACGGTGCACTTCATTTGTGCTCCGGTGCATTGGCTGAGCTTGTGCTGCGGTGCCGCCTGTGCTGGAGCAGTGCTACCGGGCGCATCGGGGTGCAGATGTGAACTGGGCCTATGTGCATTGTTTGAGCATGGGTATAAGTGAAAAGCTTGGCTCTGTTCTTGGAATGTGCATGCATATTAATATATGTGGTGGTTTACACACAAACAAATTTTATAGCATACTTTTATGGTTATTACAGAACTATGCTTTTTGTGTTAGTTTATTTTTAATGTACGTGATATATGTGACTATTTTATGTTTTATATGCCGCTTGATTCTATTTTTATCAATGATTTCCACTGAGTACTTCCTTACCTCTGGATATATGGGATGGACAGGGTTAATAAAGTGACATCATTAATTGTTAAATCTGGATTGGCTTTTGGCACTATTTAATGTGTCCATTCTCACCATTTAATGAAAATCTACCTGAGGAAGACAACAATCAATTGTGGAAATGCGTTGTGGTAAATAAACGTGTTAACCCATAAGTAATCTCCTTATTTGCAGCCCCAGCACTCTTAGCCAGTAACAATTTATTTCCTTAAAAAATGAACAGGTACGGTACTGTAATAAAAAAGTTATGACCACTATAGTATGGGCCCCTTGAATCGTTGTATATGCACTATGTTACTGCAGGTTTGTGTTTGCACTTCCCATACAAGTAAGTCCTGAACGCAGTGTCTCCGGACCTGAGGGAAGCTGCAGGTAAACACAGGGTGACTGCAGCAGCCCTGTACTCATGATCAGCAGTGGGTGCAGGTCAGGTTCTCACTGCATTCACCCGCTGGAGATTGCATCTGACTTTGCAGCAATAAATTAACATGCTGTGGAGAGGTAAAAGCACGGCAACCCGCACCGCAGCTGAAATTATGCTATGAAGGAGAGAAACACAGAGGGCATGGGATTTCTAGAAATCCCATCCACCGTGCTTGTACTGTACAATGCAGCGTTTTGGATGCAGCGGTAATATGCTGTGTCAAAAACACTGCAAACCCTGATCATGTGCATATACTCTTATCCTACCAACTTTCCAAACTCTGAATTACTGTCAGCTCCCTTAGTGATCCAAAAATTTTTGGGTCTCATGGTGTCTTGCAATTCTTTTTTGGGGTATTGTGAGGTCTATGCATTCTATTGCCTATTGCTTTTTCCATACTTGTTTATGTATACGGTTGTTGCCTGGACACCACTGTTTTTACTGTAAATTGACCTCTTTTAAGAACTATAACTAGGGCTTACGGTATTTTTGCTGTAGGGCTTACTGTATACCGTATTTTGAGAATGGTACGGCGTTCTTTTACAAAGTCTTTTTTTTTTCATTTTGTTAGAAATGGATGCCAGTACTTCTACATCTGGACCAAAACAAAGACGCAGGTCATATGAAGCTGGTGTCAAGAGCAGAAGAAAGCAATAACAGTGTAGCAAGTAGAGAATTTTGCGTTGACGAAAAACAAGTGAGGGAGTGGCAGAAAATGAAAGCTGACTTGGAAAAGATTCCAAAGGCAAAAAAAGCTTGATGTGGTTTAACAACTTCACATGGGGCTCTAGAGATTGAATTGCATAAATGGGTAATTGAGTGTCGTCAAAATGGTTACTGTGTAACATGCATAGGAATTCGCTTACCTGCCCTTCAAATGGCTAAAGAGGACAGATTAAAAGCACAAGGCAATGAAAATTTAGTTGCGACAGCACGATGGTGTACCTGCTTCATGAATAGGTTTGCTCTATGTTTGCGGCAAAGAACAAAGATTTCCCAGAAGTTGCCAAAAGATATTGAGGAAAAAGTGTTGTCATTCCATTCATTCACCATAAAACAAAGAAAGATCCATAACTATGACCTGGGAGATATTGGAAATATGGATGAAACACCTATGACCTTTGATCTTCCAAGCAACAGAACTGTGGCAAGTTTGGGAGACAAAACTATTTTACTCAGAACCACAGGAAATGAACATAAACATTTCACAGTCGTTCTGTCATGTTTGGCTAATGGACCTAAGCTATGGCCTGTCATTATTTGTCAAAGAAAGACCCTGATAAAAAAAGGTCAAATTCCCACCAGAAATTACAGTGCGTGCATGTGTTAAAGGCTGGTTGGATGAAGATGGAACACAAAAATGGCTTGAAGAAATCTGGAACGGACGACCAGGAGCAGCCTTAAAGAAAAAAACATCATTGCTAGTCTGGGATATGTTCAGAGCCCACACATCTGAAGACATAAAAAATTGGCAAAGTCGTCTCAAGTTCTTTGGCCATTATTCCAGGTGGGCTTACAAATGTATTACAACCCCTAGATGTGAGTTTAAACAAACCTTTTAAAGACCATGTGCGAAAGATGTGGCATGATTGGATGTCATCTGGTCAAAACCTACTAACAAAAGTTGGAAATCTGATGAAGCCCAATATAGAATGAATAGCAAAGTGGGTTTGCAATGCATGGGAAGATATTCTAGAAGACATGGTGCAACGCGCCTTCAAGAAATGTGGCATTAGTAATGCTCTAGATCAGTGATGGCGAACCTATGACACGCGTGTCAGCACTGACACGCGTAGCCATTTTCAGTGACACGCGGCCGCCGGAGAAACAGCGCTTGTAAATCACACATTACCTTGCTATTACTCGCTTCCCCATTCATTAACATTGGACTCGCTAGACAACGAGTAGCGAGTCCCGGGCTCGGACTCGCTAGACTAGAGTCAAGCGATTCCGACTAATTTAGGACTCGCCCATCACTAACTACTACAGGGCCAGGTGCAGTAGCTGAGGAAAAAAAAATGTGCTGGAGGTCTGTAGGCCAGAAGAGCGAGCTCCGGCACAGAGCGTCTAGTCCTGGGACTTCCGGTAGGGCAGGCGGAACTTGCTGGTTAGCTGGCGCAGCAGGGAGCAGCGGAACGCTGTGGGGGACGCATATCTGAGGCCCTGTGATCGCTGTCTGGAGGTCTGTCTGGAGGTCCAGTGATTACTACAGCAACCATCCTCCAGTGAAAGGTTCTGTGCAGAATCTGGGTGTCATGAATGTGTGATTGGCCATTACTGAGATAAGTGAGGGGGAGGCTGGAAGATGCCTGTGCTATGGGTGCCGTTTCCCGCCATTAATTTACATAAGGAACGCCATCTTGCAGCATAGTACAGACTCCATTTCACCACTATATTATTGTTGCGCACCCTATTAATCCCTATTTCTGACCTTTCCTAAAAGACAGTTAACCCCTAATTGCCTGCAGGGCTATCTATAAATCTTCTGTCACTGCCCCTCTGATGGAGAAGCCAAAAAAACCAAGGTTAAGTAAAGGAAGTGGTAGTAGTAGCAGTAGCCGACCCTTTCAAGAGACATGGACTGAGATGTATGGCATTATAGAAAAAAATGGCAGATCATTTTGCGTTCTATGTAGTGAAACGGTAGTAAGCAGAACGTGGAATATAAATAGGCATTTTGAAACTACTCATTCCCAGCTCTTGAAAAAAAGTGAGGATGAAAGGAAGGAATACATTTCCAGGCAGCTACAACTTCATAAGAGCCAATCTAATTCCATCCTTAAATTTGTAAAAAGCTCTACAAATGTAACATCTGCAAGTCTGAGCATTGCTCACTCCATAGCTCAGCATGGAAAAGCCCTCAGTGAGGGAGAATTTATTAAAGAAACTCTCTTAAGATGTGCACCAGTTCTATTTCATTATATGCAGAATAAAGATGCAATTAGTAAGAGAATATCTGAGTTACCACTCAGTAGAAATATCATAAAAGACCGATAATGAGACTGAACACAAACTTTACAACATCAATTAAAGGAAGACATAAGTAATTGTAAATATTTTTCGATCTCTCTTGATGAAACTACTGATGTCACATCACATGCACAGTTGGCCATTATTGGTCGATATTCTGATGGTCTCACAATGAGAGAAGAGTTGATAAAGTTAGTATCAGTGCCAACAAGTACATCAGGAAGCGAAATATGTAAGGTTGTTAAACAAACATTCTGTGACCTAAGCATTGATATCTCTAAAGTTGTGTCAGTGACGACAGATGGGGCACCAAACAATGGTGGGGAAAAAAGTTGGATTTGTTACATTGTTTACAGAAGCTATTGGACACCCGATTGTGCCTTTTCATTGTATTATCCATCAAGGGCTTTATGTGCCAAGGCAGGATTCACTGACTTAAACGACTTAATGTCAGTTGTTACAAAAATAGTTAATTTAATAGCTGCTCGCCCCCTTCACAAGAGAGAATTTTCTGCACTTTTACTGGAGGTTGATTCCACCTACAGTGGACTGCTGATGTACAATAATGTAAGATGGCTGAGCCGAGGCAAAGTTCTTGAGCGCTTTGTCGAGTGCTTTGAAGAAATTAAGGTATTTCTTGAGGATAAGGATCTGGGAAACTTTCCTCAGCTCTATGATTATAAGTGGGTCAACACCCTGATGTTTTTTACAGATCTCTCTGTTCATATTAATGAACTGAACTTAAAGCTACAAGGTTTTGGCAAAAGTATTGACGTTATGTTTGGATACATAAAAGCTTTTGAAAGTAAACTTAAAATTTTCAAGCGAGATGTAGAAACTAAAACTTATAAGTATTTTCCTCGAGTAACAAAGTATTTTGAGAAGGCCAGTGCAGCTGTACAAAATGAAATGGAGCCCTTGCATATAAAGTACCAGCATGTTTTAGACTCCTTACTTGACCAGTTCAGTGATAGATTTAATCAATTTAGAAGCCTAGAACAGACCATGAAAATAATTAAGTATCCTGATGTAGTAGTCTACAGTAGTTTGGAATTAAATGGTTTCCAATGGATACAAATTGATGATTTGGAGATGCAACTTGCCGAATTTCAGGACAGCATCTGGGGTCAGGTGTTTGTTGATTTGAGGTCAAAGCTTGAGAATCTAGAAAGGTGCCGTTTGGAGAATCAAGAGGAGTGCCACTATGAACAGGAAATTTGGAGTGCCTGGAATCGGTTACCAGACACTTTTAGCACCCTGAAAAATATAGCAATGGCTTTACTTACTATTTTTCCCTCTACGTACTTTTGTGAGACCTTATTCTCAGCATTAAATAATATCAAAACCAACAAAAGAAACAGATTGACAGATAACCTTAGTAGCGCTTGCTTGGCCTTGAAGTGTACAAAATACCAACCTTCAATTGAACATTTAGCCAATGAAATTCAGCAACAAAAAAGTCACTAAATCAGTGATGGCGAACCTGTGGCAGTCCAGCTGTTGCTGGACTGCCACAGGTTCGCCTTCACTGGAAAATTCCCCCTCCCCCTCACTTATCTTAGTTCATGACACCCCACATAAGTTAAATAACAGCAAGACCAACAAAAGAAACCAACTGACAGATTAACAAAGAAGTCACTAAGCAGGTAAGTTAAATATTAAACATATTTGTTATTTAAACTATAAATATCGTAAAATTAGGTTTTTTTTTCTCAAGGTGACACACCTCCAGATTTATGCTCGGTTTTTTGGCGAATTTTGAACACACCAAGCTCAAAAGGTTGCCCATCACTGCTCTAGATGGTAGTAGACAGCACTTTGTATGAGGACGAACTCAGTGACAATGACAATGACTATCCTGGCAACAGCAAAATGGGTAAAAAACCCAAACACATTACTTAGAATGTCGGGCAAAAAATAATGTTACGCTTAATTTAATTTTGTTGCACAGGCCATTTGAGACAATCACTGTTTACACTGTGTGCAGAATTATTAGGCAAGTGTATTGTAGAGGATTATTTTTATTATTGATCACCAACTATGTTCTCAATCAACCCAAAGACTCAATATCAAAGCTTAATATTTTTGATAGTTAGAGTGAGTTTTTTTTTTAGACTTGCTATTTTAGGAGGATTCTGTTTGTGCAGGTAACTATTAGGCAGCGTTCACACATTTGCGTATTTTTGCTGCGCTTTTTTGAGCGCGCTTTTTGCTGCGTTTTTCGGCCGCGCAAAAAAGCGCAAGCAAAATACGCAGGGGCTTTCACACACTGCGCGCTTTCTTTACTCCAGAAAGCGCAGTGATGTCACAGAGGGGAGGAAAGAATCCCTGCTTTCCTCCTCCCCTCTGAGACCGCCCCAATTATGATTACACAGCAAGAGCAAGTGTTAGAAAAATAAAAACAATGAATACTTCACCTGTCAGACGCGTATTTCCCGCTGTCCCGACGGTGTCCGTTCCAAGTGAGATGTCTTCTGCAGGACCTGTGGTGAACGTCAGAGTGCGTTTCCCGGGGCGTTCCCAGCGCTGATTGGCTCATCGTCGCGGTCACGTGAAATGTAATCACATGACCGTGAGTGCCAGAACGCCCCTCTGACGTCACCATAGGTCCTGATCAGAAGACATCTCACATGGAACCGGAGACCATGACAGTCAGGAAAAGGCTTCGTAGAGGAGAAGTTATTCATTCTTTTTTATTTCATACATTCACTGCTTTTGTTTATTTTAGATATCACAGTGTATAACTTAATACACTGTGAAATCTAATGGGCGGCCACAACTGTCACAGAGGGGAGGAGGAAGCAGATTCTTCCTCCCTCTGTGACATCTCAGGGAGAATTCGCAGAACGTGGAATATAAATAGGCATTTTGAAACTACTCATTCCCAGCTCTTGAAAAAAAGTGAGGATGAAAGGAAGGAATACATTTCCAGGCAGCTACAACTTCATAAGAGCCAATCTAATTCCATCCTTAAATTTGTAAAAAGCTCTACAAATGTAACATCTGCAAGTCTGAGCATTGCTCACTCCATAGCTCAGCATGGAAAAGCCCTCAGTGAGGGAGAATTTATTAAAGAAACTCTCTTAAGATGTGCACCAGTTCTATTTCATTATATGCAGAATAAAGATGCAATTAGTAAGAGAATATCTGAGTTACCACTCAGTAGAAATATCATAAAAGACCGAATAATGAGACTGAACACAAACGTACAACATCAATTAAAGGAAGACATAAGTAATTGTAAATATTTTTCGATCTCTCTTGATGAAACTACTGATGTCACATCACATGCACAGTTGGCCATTATTGGTCGATATTCTGATGGTCTCACAATGAGAGAAGAGTTGATAAAGTTAGTATCAGTGCCAACAAGTACATCAGGAAGCGAAATATGTAAGGTTGTTAAACAAACATTCTGTGACCTAAGCATTGATATCTCTAAAGTTGTGTCAGTGACGACAGATGGGGCACCAAACATGGTGGGGAAAAAAGTTGGATTTGTTACATTGTTTACAGAAGCTATTGGACACCCGATTGTGCCTTTTCATTGTATTATCCATCAGGAGGCTTTATGTGCCAAGGCAGGATTCACTGACTTAAACGACTTAATGTCAGTTGTTACAAAAATAGTTAATTTAATAGCTGCTCGCCCCCTTCACAAGAGAGAATTTTCTGCACTTTTACTGGAGGTTGATTCCACCTACAGTGGACTGCTGATGTACAATAATGTAAGATGGCTGAGCCGAGGCAAAGTTCTTGAGCGCTTTGTCGAGTGCTTTGAAGAAATTAAGGTATTTCTTGAGGATAAGGATCTGGGAAACTTTCCTCAGCTCTATGATTATAAGTGGGTCAACACCCTGATGTTTTTTACAGATCTCTCTGTTCATATTAATGAACTGAACTTAAAGCTACAAGGTTTTGGCAAAAGTATTGACGTTATGTTTGGATACATAAAAGCTTTTGAAAGTAAACTTAAAATTTTCAAGCGAGATGTAGAAACTAAAACTTATAAGTATTTTCCTCGAGTAACAAAGTATTTTGAGAAGGCCAGTGCAGCTGTACAAAATGAAATGGAGCCCTTGCATATAAAGTACCAGCATGTTTTAGACTCCTTACTTGACCAGTTCAGTGATAGATTTAATCAATTTAGAAGCCTAGAACAGACCATGAAAATAATTAAGTATCCTGATGTAGTAGTCTACAGTAGTTTGGAATTAAATGGTTTCCAATGGATACAAATTGATGATTTGGAGATGCAACTTGCCGAATTTCAGGACAGCATCTGGGGTCAGGTGTTTGTTGATTTGAGGTCAAAGCTTGAGAATCTAGAAAGGTGCCGTTTGGAGAATCAAGAGGAGTGCCACTATGAACAGGAAATTTGGAGTGCCTGGAATCGGTTACCAGACACTTTTAGCACCCTGAAAAATATAGCAATGGCTTTACTTACTATTTTTCCCTCTACGTACTTTTGTGAGACCTTATTCTCAGCATTAAATAATATCAAAACCAACAAAAGAAACAGATTGACAGATAACCTTAGTAGCGCTTGCTTGGCCTTGAAGTGTACAAAATACCAACCTTCAATTGAACATTTAGCCAATGAAATTCAGCAACAAAAAAGTCACTAAATCAGTGATGGCGAACCTGTGGCAGTCCAGCTGTTGCTGGACTGCCACAGGTTCGCCTTCACTGGAAGAATTCCCCCTCCCCCTCACTTATCTTAGTTCATGACACCCCACATAAGTTAAATAACAGCAAGACCAACAAAAGAAACCAACTGACAGATTAACAAAGAAGTCACTAAGCAGGTAAGTTAAATATTAAACATATTTGTTATTTAAACTATAAATATCGTAAAATTAGGTTTTTTTTCTCAAGGTGACACACCTCCAGATTTATGCTCGGTTTTTTGGCGAATTTTGACACACCAAGCTCAAAAGGTTGCCCATCACTGCTCTAGATGGTAGTAGACAGCACTTTGTATGAGGACGAACTCAGTGACAATGACAATGACTATCCTGGCAACCTCAAACCAGTGAAGTTGAAGCTCTTTTTGGACATACAGATGATGAGGAGAAATCCAGTTTTGAAGGATTTTAACTCTTGTGTTTTAGCTCGGTTGCTGATTGAGCTAAGGGTTTTACACTTTTAAAGTTTTATTGTTGATACCAAATTGTTTTTGATGACCCTCTTTTCCACTTACAGAGATAGTTTACTGTTTTTATTTGAAATAAATATTCAAAAACATTTAACCTACTGGTGCCTCAATTAATGTAATTTTATTCGTATCTATTTTTATTTTTGAAATTTTTCAGTAGCTGATGCATTTCCCACCCTAGGCTTATACTCGAGTCAATACGTTTCTCAATTTTTGGGGGCAAAATTAGGGGCCTCGGCTTATACTCGAGTATATACGGTAGTTAATAATAGAAATTGCTACTACTACTAGTACTACTACTAATATTATGTTTTGTATCCATTATGCTCTAAAACAGTAACTTTGTACCATTAGTCCAGCAACTATAAGTTACTCTAGATGTGTGGACAATAATAAATGGATACATATATTAGGTAGTTAACTTCCTAAGGACCTATCAAGTTTTTATTTCTGCTGTTTTGTTTTTTCTTAGTTTCGTTCCAAAACCATCATTTTTTTAATTTTCTCTTCAGCATAGCTGTATGTAGGCTATTTTTATTGAGTGGTAACTTTAATTTTACAACTTAATGTATTGAGGAAAATGTAAAAAAAGTTACAGTGGGAGTTTTTTTGGTATTTTTAAAATGTTCACTTTGTGGTAAAAAAAAAAAGACTTGGTAACTTTATTCTACACGTCAGTACTTTTATGGAGATACTAAATTTAAACAATTACTTTTTTTAATTTCTAAAGAAAAAAACAAAAAAATGAGCTGGAATCATTGCATTAAAGTAAGTTCAACATAGGTGAACGTTTACACTGTGGCCATTAATAGACAAAACCTTGAAAAAAAAACAAAGATGCAAATGCCATGCAGTAAATAATAATAAACACATAGTACATGTAAGTAATAACTTTTGGATTGTTTTTTTATTACATTTTTGGGAGGTGATGAAATAGAAATTCTTCCACTTTGTTTTTTTCTGCCTTTTGCATATTTTATGTTTTGAGTTCTGGTTCCTCAGCAAAATGTAAAAAACCCAAACTAATTACTTTAGAATGTCCTGGGCAAAAATAATGGTACGCTTAATTTAATTTTGTTGCACAGCCATTTGAGACAATCACTGTTTACACTGTGTGCAGAATTATTAGGCAAGTTGTATTGTAGAGGATTATTTTTATTATTGATCAACAACTATGTTCTCAATCAACCCAAAAGACTCAAATATCAAGCTTAATATTTTTGATAGTTAGAGTGAGTTTTTTTAGACTTGGCTATTTTAGGAGGATATCTGTTTGTGCAGGTAACTATTAGGCTGCGTTCACACATTTGCGTATTTTGCTGCGCTTTTTTGCGCGCCCTTTTTGCCGCGTTTTTTGGCCGCACAAAAAAGCGCAGGAAATACGCAGGGGCTTTCACACACTGCGCTTTCTTTACTCCAGAAAGCGCAGTGATGTCACAGAGGGGAGGAAGAATCCTGCTTCCTACTCCCCTCTGGGACAGCCCCATTAGATTTCACAGCAAAAGCAAGTGTATGAAAAATAAAAAACAATGAATACTTCACCTGTCCGACGCCTTTTCCAGCTGTCCGGTGTCCGGTTCCAAGTGAGATGTCTTCTGCCAGGACCTGTGGTGACGTCAGAGGGGCGTTCCCGGGGCGTTCCCAGCGCTGATTGGCTGCTCGCGGTCAGTGATATGTATCACATGACCGCGAGTGCCCGGAATGCCCATTCGACGTCACCAAGGTCCTGTCAGAAGACATCTCACATGGAACCGGAGACCAGACAGCAGGAAAAGGCGTCGGAGAGGTGAAGTATTCATTCTTTTTTATTTTTCATTCACTTGCTTTTGTTTAATTTAGATTTCACAGTGTATATTAATACACTGTGAAATCTAATGGGCGGCCACAACTGTCACAGAGGGGAGGAGGAAGCAGGATTCTTCCTCCCCTCTGTGTACATCTCAGGGAGAATACGCAGGAGCAGCTGCGTAAAGAATTGACATATCAAATTAGCACTGAAAACGCAGTGCATATTTTTGCGCAATGTCTGCACTACAAAGTGAATTTCACATTCACTTTGCTAGCAGACAAAAGGCACATTGCGTATTTTGAAAAGTGCGCGTAAAAAAGCGTGGCAAAATACGCAATGTGTGAATGCAGCCTTACTGTGAAGAATTATTAGGCAACGTAATAAAAAACAAATATATTCCCATCTCACTTGTTTATTTTCACCAGGTAAACCAATATAACTGCACAAAATTTAGAAATAAACATTTCTGACATGCAAAAACAAAACCCCAAAAAATGAGTGACCAATATAGCCACCTTTCTTTATGATGACACTCAACAGTCTTCCACCCATTGATCCTGTCAGTTGCTTGATCTGTTTACGATCAACATTGCGTGCAGCAGCCACCACAGCGTCCCAGACACTGTTCCGAGAGGTGTACTGTTTTCCCTCCCTGGAGATCTCACATTTTAGGAGGGACCACGGTTCTCTATGGGGTTCAGATCATGTAAACAAGGGGGCCATGTCATTATTTTTTCTTCTTTTACACCTTTACTGGCCTGCCATGCTGTGGAGTAGTTGGATGCATGTGATGGAGCATTGTCCTACATGAAAATCATGTTTTTCTTGAACGATATCGACTTCTTCCTGGACCACTGCTTGAAGAAGTTGTCTTTCAGAAACTGGCATTAGGTGTGGGAGTTGAGCTTCACTCCATCCTCAACCTGAAAAGGTCCCACTAGTTAATCTCTGATGATACCAGCCCATACCAGTACCCCACCTCCACCTTGCTGGCGTCTGAGTCGAAGTGGAGCTCTCTGCCCTTTACTGATCCAGCCTCTGACCCATCCATCTAGCCCATCAAGAGTCACTTTCATTTCATCAGTCCATAAAACCTTTGAAATATCAGTCTAAGATATTTCTTGGCCTAGGTTTGACATTTTATCTTATGTTTCTTGTTTAAAGGTGGTTGTTTTTCAGCCTTTCTTACCTTGGCCATGTCCCTGAGTACCACCTTGTGCTTTTTGATACTCCAGCAACGTTACAGCTCTGAAATATTGCAAAACTGGTGGCAAATGGCATCTTGGCACCTTCACACTTGATTTTCCTGAATTCATAGGCAGTTATTTTGCGCCTTTTTTTTGCCAACACGCTTCTTGTGACCCTGTTGGCTTTTTGCCATGAAACGCTTGATTGTTCAGTGATCACGCTTCAAAGGTTTGGCAATTTCAAGACTGCTGCATCCCTCTGCAAGACATCTCACAATTTTGGACTTTTCAGAGCCTGTCAAATCTCTCTTCTGACCCATTTTGCCAAAGGAAAGGAAGTTGCCTAATAATTAAGCACACCTTATATAGGGTGTAGATGTCATTAGACCACACCCTCCTCATTACAGAGATGCACATCACCTGATTTACTTAATTGGTAGTTGGCTCTCAAGCCTATACAGCTTGGAGTAGGACAACATGTATAAAATGTATCGTGATCAAAATAATTTGCCTAATAATTCTGCACACAGTGTACACATGATGTCTATAACTCTCAATGAGATTTGTGCCCTTTTCCACAGGCATTGTGTTTCACTCTCATGAGGAAACTGCTCCAGCCATCTCAGGTGTGAATATACCTTCTCCAGACTGCATGTTTCACCTTTTTCTGTAGATGTTCAATAGGATTTCGATCAGCGCTCATAGAGAACTCCAAAGGTTTGTTCTTAGGCTATCTTCACACCATGGTTTTTGTCTGTCAGGGTGGATCTTGTTTTTTGCAGGATCTCAGAACAAAACCTGACAGGACAGGATGTGTAGAAAGTGTGGCCTAAATATGGTCCCTGATCAGGTTGTTAACAGGATTTGTTTTCTGCCGCTGTCCATGGTGCTATAGTCTGCCTGTGTCTGCCCTGCCGCTGTCCTTACTGCTGAATTCACAGCCTGTGCTTGAAATACTGCTGTCCATGGTGCTGAAGTTTGAACAGCAGGATTTCTGAGCATGCCCTGTGCTTAAAATCAAATCCAGGAAACGATCCGTTTTTTTACTGGATCCAGAACCATACACTCCCATTATATGGGAACCGGATTGAACCGGATCCGGTTCTGTCCGGTTTTGACCAATTTTTACACCGGAGACAAAAAATGCTGCAGGCTCTGATGTTGGGGATGGTGAAAAACTTGACAAAACCGATCAGGCACAGAATACACAAAACCTGATGGCCAAATGTGACCAATCCAGCACCATAGGGATACATGGGAGAGAAAACCAGATCAGGTTCTTTGCGTTCAAACTGGACAGAACCTGATGCCAAAAACCATGGTGTGAAGCCAGCCTTAGTCATTCTTGGATGTTTTCATCTGTCTTTTGGGTGATTATTGTATTGAAGGAACTGTAACCTGAACCTCAGAACAAGCTTTTCTGACATGACCAGCACATTTTTCTCCTTGATACTGTTGAGATTTCATTTTACTCTGCACATATTCCAGACATCCAGTACCATATACAGCAAAGCATCCCCAAACCATAATTTAGCCTCCTACATGTTTTATGGTCAAGGTTTTTTTTGTCTGCTTAAGTTTTGCTTCTGTGACCATAGAGATGCTCTTATTTTATTTCGTATGTCCAGGAAGGTTGTCAATTTGCATTTTGACAAATTCCAGTCTTGCTTTTTATGATTTCCTTTCAACAATGGTTTCCTCCACTATCATCTCATGAAGTCCACTTTGGCCAAGATGGCAACGGATAACGTGATCTTACACTGATGTACCTTTCCTTGAAGTTCACCACTAATCTCTTTAAAAGTTTTTCTGGGTCTGGGAACTTGCTATCTACCTTATGGAGAGGAGTTTTCCTACAACCATAAGAAGACGTTTTTCTGAGCTCTTTGCATAGCATTTGTATTATCCTTTGCTTCAATATGTCATCAGTCTTCTCTTGTTGCCACATCCAGTGAAATAGGAACAGTTCCATAGACCTTAAATTTCTAAATAACTTGTGCCAACTGTACTAACAGTAACACCAAACTGTGAAGTAGTAAGGACTAGGGCGCTGCAAAAGGAAGCAAATGAGGATTATAGCAGGACAATTAGGGATACTTTGTTTCCCTGGAAGATAAGACCTCTGTCAAACTGTTTCCAGGCCTGCTCATTAAACCTTATAAATATTCACTGCCTCCCAGCATCTGTGATTAATTGCAGTGAGACTTCTATACATGATCACCACCACCTGTACTGGTATCTGTGATTGTTAAAGTCAATCTGCTGTTTCCTGCTCATCTAACTGGCCGTGTGTAGGTAAAAATAAATAAATGATAATAAAAAATGATGTGAGATCGCCTCCTCTTTGCTAGCCAGCCAAGGTAATGCTGTAATCTGGGACTGCTATAAGGTGGGAAGGGGCCAATATACATGGCTCTTTCAACCCTGGTAATAGGTATAAATTATAGGAAAACTCATTAAAGATAATCTTGTTAATTAATCAATAAAATATTTTTGCATAAAAAAGTCTCCAAATAAAGTGTCAAGTGAAACTGAAAAAAAAAAAAAACACACACTAAAAGACGCACACTGGGGAAAAGCACTCTATCACATATATTATTCTGTCCGGAATGTGCTTTTAGAATATAACTACAATCCATATTTGTTCGGCAGAATTTATCTGTATGTTATGTCAGGTTCAAAGATTATTCTCATAACAGATCGATTCTTCAAGAGATTGTGACATACAATGAAGTTCTGTAAGCTTCTATTGACCTAAGGTAACAAGAGAGATTGGGACATACAATAAAGTCTTATAGGCCTCCTATTTACATAATGTACCATTAACACCGTGGACTTAAAAGGACCATGTAATTAACGATCCCAGTAGAACCCGATGCATTCTCTTCCAACTGATTGGAGGTTCATCAGGGGGTCAAGGTTTGGTCCTATAGGTTTTCATAAACTGATGGTTATCAAAGTAATATAATGACACAAGGGATCCCTAAAGGGTTAGCAGGTGTATTGTCCAAAAAGTGAACATCCCAGAGTCACAGGAAGCAAAGATTGCTCAATTACATAGATACAATTGTACTCCTGAACAGTGTAAGGGAAATTAAAGCTATATGCACCCTGTGTGATGTTACCATATTATATTACCACGGTGAGATGTTCATTATTACTTATTTGACAAAGTGCACCCACCGCCGATTCCCCCAAGCAGTAACTCATTTGAATCATTTTATCAGTAGTCAGTTTTTCAGATGAGTCCACACATAGTCATTAATAAAGATAAATGATTATGTAGCAGGGAGATTCTCATGAGCCAACAGCGATTACACTTCCAAAGTTGGACATGGACTTAGAAGCAAGGAGCCAAAAGATTATAGAGTATCCTCATGAAAACAATTACAGCTGAAGTGTATATAAAGATTCCAACAGAAATATATATTCAATGATCTGATTGTGAGGTCCGACTAAATAATTCTAGAAAAAGTGCCACTGGAATAAATGTCTATGTTACAGGATCTATGAGGCTACATCACCCAGTTAATCAAATGTGATACAATCATTTACATCAACTCACTGGTAGAGAAGTATGTTTGGAGATCCTTTCCAAAGGCAAGTTGGTGATCTCATTGTCATTGATTCTATAGTATAACTGGTCAGACAAAGAGACAATATCACTCATAATGTCACAAAGCAGTGATCATACATAATTCAGTCAAAAATGGATAATACGAACACCAACCTTAACAGTATATTGGCTGGAATAAATCTGCATAATTCTGTTGTGGCCAGTAACTACCCTGAAACCAGAATGAAAGAAAACTTGTAGTACTGTTGAGGGCCCACTATTGTGAGACTAAAATGCATGTGGACGTTGTGTAGCTGGGTATTAGGGTCCCATTCCAGGGGTTTAGTGCCAAACAAAATTCTCCACTCTGCTGTCTCCCTATGTGTGGCGGTCGGTGTGCCACTATAAATATAGTCTTTTACCCCCCTGCTTCCCGGGAAACTGTTCAAAGCAAGATTCCCTGTGTAAACCCATGCTTCAATATAGCGTCATTCATTAGTGGACGCAGCGTGTGTTCCAGCTTGAACAGCACACTGTTTCCAGTTTCACCCTGGGTCTATTGTTAAAGCCGTTCACAACCATGCACCTCATATTGACCCCCTCATATCAGGCGAACAATGGAACCTATCTTTCAGTTCTGCTCTCATAACTATCGGCACTATAGTGTGCCAGATGAGAAAAAGTGCATTCGACTATGAAATGCAAGTGCTACGTGCCTCATGTACTGAGTTGGTTCAAGTACAGTAGTCATAAAGCAGGTCATTAGTAGAAAACTGTTTGTTGGGTTATTTTCTATTTGTGGCCAGGATATTAACCCTACCATTACTGGACTACAATTAAATATGAGAGTGACAATGGAGAGTGACGCAAAGATGAGAGAAAGGGAGAATAAGGGAGAGCCTTGAAGTTTATTCTTAAAATTATGACTATAATTTCTAGCACCTTCAAATATTTCTAAAGAATGGGGCATGCAAAGGAAAAAGATTAAAGTACCGTATATACTCGCGTATAAGCCGAGTTTTTCAGCCCAAAAATTGGGCTGAAAAGTACCCCCCTCGGCTTATACGCGAGTCAGTGCTGTATACCGATGTATACATCGGTACATACCGATGTATACATCGGTATACAGCAGCCCCCGCATCCCCAGTAATGCAGGCCCCCCCCAGCGTCTCTCCGGTCACCTGTAAAGCAAGCTATACTTATCAGTGTCCCGCTCGCACCCGCCGCTGCCGACATCCACGATCCTCCATCTTCATGCGACTCCTCTTCCTGTTTCTGTGCGCGTCGCCGGCAATGACGTCATTCCCGGCGACGCGCACAGGAAACAGGAAGAGGAGTCGCATGAAGATGGAGGATCGCGGATGTCGGCAGCGGCGGGTGCGAGCGGGACACTGATAAGTATAGCTTGCTTTACAGGTGACCGGAGAGACGCTGGGGGGGGCCTGCATTACTGGGGCTGCCTGTATACTACCGCTGGGGCTGCTATATACCTCTGGGGCACTGTATACTACCACTGGGGCTGCTATATACCTCTGGGGCCCTGTATACTACCACTGGGGCTGCTATATACCTCTGGGGCCCTGTATACTACCACTGGGGCTGCTATATACCTCTGGGGCCCTGTATACTACCACTGGGGCTGCTATATACCTCTGGGGCCCTGTATACTACCACTGGGGCTGTATATACTACCACTGGGGCTGTATATACTACTGGGGCTGCGTGTATACTACCACTGGGGCTGCTGTATCTACCTCTGGGACTGGTGTATACCACACTGCTGGGGGCTGTATACTTGTGCTAGGGTCCACCCTCGGCTTATACACGAGTCAATAGATTTTCCCAGGTTTTGGGGGCAAAAGTAGGGGGGTCGGCTTATACACGGGTCGGCTTATACACGAGTATATACGGTAGATGATATTGATAGTGAGTAGATTATTCTTTCCTGATAAATATAAACCTAATATCCCATATAAGCCAATGGGTAAAAGTCGGATTATCCTCTATAGATTCCCTTAATAATAGACATAGAAAAATGCACTAAATAAAATGTGCTATAGATATAGAAGACTGTACAACTAGTAGAACAAATCTGTTGGACTCGTCATATTAAATGTTGAAAAGTGAAATTAGCAGAGATAATGACTCATATTGGGCCATAAACAGGCTGCAGTTATACAACTCATGGTTCAGTAGATAGTAAGAGCTAACAGGTAGTAGTGATACCAGAGTCTATAGGGGGAAATGGATTAAACGGCTAAGTGTCTTTTATGTTTAAACTTGTAGACCCAATGTACAGGAGTCATCATATTTTATGCCAGGACAAGTGAGAATAGCAAAGATAACGACTCTTATTCGGCTAAAGGAAGGCTACAGTCATACGACTCATAGTTCAGAAAGTAGTAAAAACTAATAGGTACTGGGTGGTGGGTTTAGGAGCTAAAAATAAGAAACAATGGTGCAGATCCTTAGACTAGTAGAGATTCAACTCTGGATCAGCTCTTAGAATTCTCCATTATTTGTGCTGGTTATCAATATAGAGGAGATCCCATATCTTAAAAATTATATAATTGGAATAAATGATGTGGGGGTCACCCCATTTATGATACCCAGCACAGATAAAGCATCATAGCTGATATTATCAGTGTGGGAAGGTCTATGCTTTTTGCCCATCCCAGAAAAAAAATAAAGCCCTCAGTTGCCTCAGAATTGTCGTATCACATTAGATACGTCAATTCTGGTGCTTTAGCCTGCTCTTCCTGATTGCCTTGATGTGTTGGCAATCAGGGTTATACATGGGTTTGATTTAAGATTTAATTTGTCAAAAATAACTGCTGCCAACAAACCTTGGATTAATAATGAAGAGGTGTATATGAGACACCATCAGCATTAACCTTGTAAAACAAAACATTAAAACAGAAAAATCCTTTATTTGGAATTAAAATCACATACACCCTCTTTAACCAATTTATTAAAGCCCAAAACACCCCTGCAGTAATCCCATGATGTCCCTCAATTATCCTCGGCTTCTGCTACAAGTGCGTCTCAATAAATTAGAATATCATCAAAAAGATAATTTATTTCAGTAATTCAAGGACTTGGGTTTTCATTGTCTGTAAGCATAATCATCAACATTAACATAAATAAGCACTTGAAATAGATCCCTCTGTTAGTAATTACGCTGTATAATATATGCATTTCACTTTTTGTATTGAATTACTGAAATAAATTCTGTTTTTGATGATATTATAATTTCTTGAGATGCACTTGTACATACGGAGGCTGCAGTGAGTGGTGACATTAGTACATGTGGCCACTCACACTGGCCTCCGGAATACACTGACAGCAGCATGGTAGTCACAGAAGTGAGAGAGGTGACATTAGTGAGGTCAACGGAGTTCACAGCTAAGCTGCACCCATGGTATCTTCAGTGACTGCCAAAGAACTTACTGCCAGACTGCTCTGCCACTGTATCATTCAGTCCGACAGTGGGTCAAATTCTATCAGCCATCTGATTTAATTAACTAGCACCTGTCTTTAATAGCCACAGGTGGATGGGAGACCTGATATTGGCTGTTGACCAGTGAAAGCCTTCTGTCAACTCTGACAGCAGGATTTATCACATGCCTGCATGAAAACGCATCATTCTCCACTTTCATCGGCTTGCCCATGATGTGATTTCGGACAGTCAGGCATCAGCTGATGATCCCTGTGTCTGTCATTACGATGCTCCTGTGTACGCTGGCTGTGAGCTGAAATCAGAACGTTGTTGAATGGAATAAAGTTCATTTCCTCCTGGCAGCGGGGTTCAATGTGTAGGCATTGGCAGGCTGAGAATGCTAGTAACCTGCAGATTAACCCCATATCTGCAGGCATTTGGAAGATCTTATATACGTTATGGAGCGTTGGCATGAATGGACATACATGGCTGCCTGTGATTATGCTGCTCTCTCAACATTTGTTCCTTTACAGACTACTTTTGATTCAGCACTAACTATTGCATAGTAGTAGCGCTCTTCAAGGCTATTTTATGGGAGATCTGGAAATAATCCAGAGAAATGAATATTGTGTCAACAGTCTACTTCCAATTTATCTGAAATACACAGGATTTGTAATTATACCGTTCTTTATTTCACATCTTAAATGTACTACGCATGAATATGAATAATACAGGCATATGACTTCAATCTAATTATAGATTTCCAGCAGCTGTAGCATTTCATTTGGTTATTAGATATGAGAAAACAACATAAAGGTGAATTGACAATATTTTAAGGTATAGAAAAGAGCAAGTAATCAGTTTCATTTCCTGTTTAATGAATGCTTCATGTTTGTGAATTGAATTCATTGTAGTGATAATAAAGTGTGATATTGAATTGCAGTAGAAGCTTAATAGAAGGTCATTCCATTATTATACCGACTGCTACAGGTAAAATTAGAAAATACAAGTAAACCTGAACGATTATGAAAGCAATCCATCAGCTGCTTAGATTAATTATGCATTATATATGTTCAGTGGAAAATATTACACACATTCTAATTTCCACAGAAAATGAGTTATAAGTTCAATCATAATCTTGGGCTTCCTTGAGATGTTGGTAGTTGACCTCTGACAAATTGTTTCATTAGATTTTCTACATGCTGAATTTCATTATAAATAGCCACCATTAATAATGACGTAAGTTGCAATCAAACATAGAGCGTTATCTACACATGCAATACAGTAAGAAAATCTGACGGACGTCTTTACTTTTCTATATTGCACTCATTTACCATCTATTGTGAGTGGATTGAAATAAGCCGTAATTATAAGATACATGCAGTGCTCAGTATAAATGATTACACCACCTCCGAAAAGTGATTTTCATTAATATCTCAATGAGCACCAAAACAATTTTCAAAATGTTGACAAAATTGAGTTTAATAAACTTTTTCTAATCCATAACATGAAAGTAATAATAACACCAGGCACACTAATGCAGCCCCACTTAAAGGGAACCTGTCACCCCAAATAACCTTTCTAACCTATTAATACCTGTCTCTGCAGCCTAACACATCCCTATCTCACCTTTTTTAGTAATCTATGAGTACAATAATGTAGTTAGCAAACTTACGAAATTCTTGTCAGAGGGGCGTTCCTCCAAGCCATTTTGACCGGTAGGCGGGTCCCCTGTGCCGCGCTACCCCTGCCTCGTTGCTCTAATACGCCCTAATGGGCATCATTATACAAATGCAGAGCGCCCGCAACGTCACTGTTGCGACGCGGTCATGTGATGCCGGGGCGCGTCACTTCCGGTCACAGGTCTCACAGGCAGACTTCGCACATGCGCAGATTGCATGCTGAAGTCTGCCTGTATGCGACCGGAAGTGACGTGGAGATCCCGGCGTCACATCACCGCGTCGCAGCGGTGACTATGCGGGCGGGATATTGAAATCGTGCCCGAGCTCTGTGCGCTCGCAATAAGTGGTGACTATGCAGGCTGCTGTCTGAACTGGTTACCACAATACAGATCGGGTAACTAGGGACAGCGTCTGCTAGAAGCGGCCACATCCACGCACCTGCGCTTCTCTGCAAGAATTTAAGTACCGTATATACTCGTGTATAAGCCGAGTTTTTCAGCACAAAAAATGTGCTGAAAAGTCCCCCCTCGGCTTATACACGAGTACATATACGGTACCCGGTTGTATACAGCCCCCCCCGTGGTATATAGGGCCCCCCCTGTGGCAACCTGTAAAGGAAGTGATGATTATACTTATCGGGTCGCTGTCGCCGACGACGCCGCTCTGTCACCGTCCGTCACCGCGCTCCTCCTGGTCTTCATGCTTCCTTCACCGGCGCACAGGAAATGACGTCATTTTCTGTGCGCCGGAGAAGGAAGTGTGGCGCCCCTGCGGGTATTAGCCACAGTATAAGATCATAATAGTTGCACTCACTTAGAAAGCCAAGCCACTGCACTACCACCTTTGGCCAGTAGGGGGAGCTCTAGAGACACCAGAGACTTCCCTAGAGATATAACACTGGTGTGAGGTAAATTTTCAGACAGTTGGAGCCAGGAGCTCAGAGTGACAGGAGCTGCATTGAGTTCCTGAAGACTGACTGACAATTTCCAGGGCCAAGCCATCGGTCTGAGGAGGAGAAAACTGATAAGAGAAACACTTTCAGAATTGGGTAGCATCATTATCTACCCTAGATAAAAAGCGCAGATACGGATACCGGATCCGTGGCTGCATTAGTTATATACAATACAGCAACCGGAAAAAACGTGAGGTAACAACAAGCTTCACAGGGCCAGACACAGCAACATACTAAGAGTTCAGCAGTACTCCCGGAGGGGGTAAGCAGAGAGAGACAAAGGACTCAAGTTGCCTGTTGAGTGGGACCCAGAGAGGACAGATTTGGGCCGGCAGCGAGTTCACACACGGCAGCAGGGCCACACAGACAGCGCAAGCAGGAGGTAAAGGACCCGGTGGGGCCTGAGCAACTGAACCCCTATTGCAGACTCCGGAGACGGGACTTGTTGTATTATAGTTTGGTTGAAAGTAAACCAGTTAAACCTCATCTGTGCCTCAGCCTCTGATTTAACAGCTACCATCTATCCAGGATTGGGATCATCACCGCTGAGAGAATTTGCTGTGAATCAAGTAAGTGTCTGTGTCCTTAACATCTCCTCACCATACTTCCATCTTCATCCATCATTAACTTTAACATCACCTGTCCAGGGGACCCTACAGCCCTACCCGGAAAAGGGCTATACCATCTCAGCTGCCTCTCACCATCATCCCCTGGCCAGTACAAGGCAGCGGTGGCCATATATAGCCACATTATTCTGGGTGGCGTCACGACAATAACATCTACAAACTTTATAAATTATATAAACTTCTAAATCCCCTGTAAATACCCCCTTTTAGGAGTGTGCCAGCCTGGGGCCACGGCCTGGGTCCAGCCACCAGTGACTCCCCCAAGGAAAGGGACCCTGCGCCGGGTATCCCGGTCCCCTAAGCTGGGCGGCACATCTCCCTTTGGCGTCACGAACAGGATTTACCGTGCCTGGTTAAATCGGGTACTGTGTGCCGTGATTAATGCCGAAAATTGTGAGAAAATCCGAGAAAAATTGACTTTTTTATCAAAAAGTGATTTTCCCATTGGAAACCATTGAAATAGACTTTTCCCCATTGACTAACATTGAAACAAAATGGCCGCCAGCCTCTGAGGTAAAATTGCATCATCACTAATTACCTCATAACTGCCACAGCACGAGACTGCTATTTGAACTGTGTCATAGCCCTGAGCTCTGATCTGACTGAAAAATTTCAGATTCCGCCATTACTGAGCTCACGGCGAGCAGAAGCAGCAGGGGGCGTGTCTTTGTGGGCGGCACCAAGCTGAGAGCTCTGACGTCGGCAAAAGGGGAAAACCAATCCTGCTGCACAGCGGAACGATTATACGCCATCCCGACGGAAGCAGAGGACCGTAAGGGTCCGGATTAACTAAGGGGGCGCAACATGTCGCAGCACGGAGACGCGACACAAATGCAGCTGAAGCACAAAACAGAGCGCTCGGCAGCACAGCGGCGCAAGGTGCAGCGCCCATTATGCCGATGTTGATGCCATATACCCCAGGTGCTCCATGGCTTCCAGTGTATGAAGGTAAGCCTAATACTTTTGATGATTTTAAAGAAAAACTGCTGGCCTATTTAAACATGTTTCCAATGGCAGAAGCTCAGCGTGTCGGTTTGCTGATGGCACAGTTAAGTGGTAATGCCAAGCGAGAAGTCACAGCATGGTCCGCTGATCTAAAAGACACTGCTGAGCATATTCTAGCTGGATTAAAGGCAGTATTTGAAACTACTGCTGGTAGCAAAGCAAAGACCAAATTCTTCAATTGCAAACAAAAGGCCAATGAGAGTGTGAGAGACTTTGCCCTGAATTTACAGGAGGCCCTTAAAGCGCTTACACTGGCTGAACCAATGTTTAACACTGGCGCTGATAAATTGTTAAAAGATCAATTCATTGAGGGACTATTAACCCCTTCTCATCGAGGGCATGCGAGTATGCTGACTTTCAAGGACACTGAAGTGACATTTGCCCAGTTAAAGGAGAGCGCTATTCGTCTCCAGCAGGCAGAGGCACTTTGGGATCAGGATCCTGAGCAATCCATTACAGAAACCCCTCAACAACAGAGAGTGCCAGTGACATCAGTTAAGCCCCTGGAGGCCAGTGTTAATGATGGTTTCCAGCAAAAGCTTGACTCTCTAACAGACATTGTCACCTCAATGGCTAAAACCATGCAGGAAATGAGAGAATCACAGACTACACCCAAGATGGAGTTGGCGAACCGCAGAGAGGATATTCCCTGGATGAGACCCCAAAGATACCCAGCGTGGAGAGGACGACCCAACGACCGTTACCAGCCGGATGGACAGCCTATTTGCCGCCATTGCCGGAAGCCAGGCCACATCGCCCGCAATTGTGATTTAAACAAGGATCCCCTGGGAATGCGGGCCGCTTCGCAGGAGTGAACTTTCAAGGCCCAACATCCTGGCACGACAAGTACGTCGGAGGACGTCCCATTATCCCCATCGTGCTGGACGGTATTCCCCTCAACGCCTTGTTGGACACTGGTTCCCAGATTTCATCTATACCACATATCCTTTATAAGAGGTACTGGGCAGATTCAGACATTGATAAAAGACCATCTAATGTTGAGCTAAGTATATATGCTAGTAATGGAAAATTGGTACCGCAAGTAGGATTTAGAGAGATGACCATTAAGATTGGTAGAGCAGAATTAAAAAATCAGGGTATCATAATTGTTGATGTTAACCGACGGGAACCTTTTGTATTGGTAGGTATGAATGTTTTAGAAAATTGTTTTTCCGAGGTTATTACTATTTTACAGCAATTTGCGGAAACTGCCCAATCCTGCCAGCAGAGAATTCTCCGGAGAGAGATAAAAGCATTGGTGCTGAAGCAACAAGTAGAGGTTGCAGGTGGAGAAATCGGCAGTGTGAGGGTAAGTGACCCAACTCCTATAGTGATACCTCCAAAAACTGAAATGCTGGTATGGTGTAGAGCAGCCATTGGTATTAAAGGACGAGATTACCAAGCCTTGGTAGAGCCTGTGTACACTGATAGTAGACCCACGATATTAACGGCTAGAGGAATAGTCGAGGTACACAGGGGAAGAGTGCCCATACGTCTTTTGAATTGTGGAGAGGAAGAGGTCACTTTACCAAGGTACGCTACAATGGCCAAGCTATACACTGTTGACAACAATGCCATCACAGCCATTGGGCCCTTGAATCCGTCATGTCAGGCGGACGACAATGGTTCAAGTGGAGAATTAGAAGATTGGTGTCAGCAGCTGCATATAGGTACAGATTCAACACCTACCCACCAAAAACAAGGGGTGTACCGACTAGTAGAAGAATATGAACGGGTCTTTAGTAAACACCCATTAGACTTCGGACAGATAAAAGGGGTAGAACATACAATTCCTACCGGTAACCACCCACCAATAAAAGAGAGATATAGACCCATACCGCCCGCTCATTATCAATGTGCTAAAGACATGCTGAGGGAGATGAAACAGGCCGGGGTAATAAGAGACAGTTGTAGCCCCTGGGCAGCCCCTCTGGTAATAGTTAAAAAGAAAGACGGAACCATGAGAATGTGCGTAGACTACCGGCAGATTAATCACATTACCCATAAAGACGCCTACCCCTTACCTAGAATTGAAGAGTCATTAGCCGCTTTAAGATCTGCTAACTATTTTTCCACCTTAGACTTAACAAGTGGGTATTGGCAAGTCCCTGTGGCTGAGGAAGATAAAGAGAAGACAGCATTTACCACACCGATGGGTCTCTGTGAATTTAATTGTATGCCATTCGGACTCTGCAACGCACCCGGTACCTTTCAGCGATTGATGGAATGCTGTCTCGGACACAAGAACTTTGAAACCGTCTTTCTGTACCTAGATGATGTAATAGTCTACTCAAAGACTTACGAACAACATCTACAAGACCTGGCAGAAGTGTTCGAGGCCTTATCCCGGTATGGTATGAAGATCAAGCCATCAAAATGTCACCTTCTAAAGCCAAAGGTACAATACCTGGGACACGTTGTGAGTTCAGAAGGAGTAGCACCGGATCCCGAGAAAGTAACCGCAATAAGGGATTGGCCAAGACCTACCAGCGTGAAACAGGTGAGGCAATTCCTGGGACTGGTGGGCTACTAGCAGCACCTCTACAAGACATCCTGGTAGGGCAGTCGAAGAAGCCTTCAAACCGCAATCCTCCTTTCCAGTGGAGTGATGAGAGGGAAGATTCCTTTGAAAAGTTGAAGAAGGCATTGACCGGAGAAGAAGTTCTGGCATACCCCGATTACCATCAACCTTTCATCCTTTACACAGATGCTAGTAATGTGGGACTGGGAGCAGTACTATCTCAGAAGCAAGGAGGAAAGGAGAAAGTCATCGCCTTTGCAAGTAGAAAGCTCCGGCCTACTGAAAGAAATCCTGAAAATTACAGCTCCTTCAAGTTAGAACTACTGGCAGTAGTCTGGGCTGTGACTGAGCGTTTCAAACACTACTTGGCAGCTGCAGAATTCACCGTCTATACTGATAACAACCCATTGACCCACCTGGATACAGCCAAGCTAGGTGCGCTGGAACAGCGATGGATAGCCCGGCTGTCTAATTACAACTTCGTGATCAAGTATAGAGCAGGCCGAAAGAATGGAAATGCAGACGCCTTATCCCGGATGCCGCACTTGAGAGACGTGGAAGAAGAACCGGTAGAACTTGAAGAAATTGAACTACCCGCCTTCCATCGTCCCAAGGTAGGACAGTATCAATCCAGTGCCTACCAGAAACATCAACAGGTGAATCTCAACCCATTAGCACACCACAGATGGGCTGACACTCAAGACAGCAATCCAGCTGTGAAGTTGGTGAAAGAACTGCTGACTGAGCAAAGTGCGTATCCCAATGAAAATGCACCGAAAGAGACACATCAACTCTGGAAAGAGAGAGGCAAAATGTTCCTGTACCAAGGAAAGCTGTGCAGAAGAATATACCAATCCAAAGACGCATGAGCTAGTATGGCAGATCATTGTGCCTAAACAAGATGTAAAAATGGTCCTAGAAGCTTATCACAATGGTGCTGGTCACTTCGGGTGGAAAAAGCTAGAAGTACTTTTAAGAGAAAGATTTTACTGGGTTGGAATGAGAAGATCAATTGAAGAATGGTGCAGAAACTGTGGTCCGTGCAACCTCAGAAGAAAAGATCTAAAAAACCAAAGAGCACCACTCCAGCCTATAGTTACCAAGCAACCACTTGAGCTCGTAGCAATAGATCACGTGAAATTGACACCAAGCCGGTCCGGCTATGTCTATGCTTTAACCATAGTGGACCATTACTCACGTTTCTTGGTAGTAGTGCCCGTGAAAGATCTCACTGCAAAGACAGCAGCTAAGGCGTTCCAGACATACTTTTGCAGACCTCATGGATATCCGGAACAAGTACTCGCAGACCAAGGTACAGCATTTGAATCAGAGATCTTCAGAGAATTTTGCAATATGTATGGCTGCAAGAAGATCCGTACAACAGCCTATCATCCGCAAACAAATGGCTTATGCGAAAAAATGAACCATATTGTAATCGATCTCTTAAAGACTTTACCAGAGACAGAGAGAAACCTATGGCCAGAGAAATTGCCTGACTTGGTAGACCTCTATAACAATGTCCCGGTAAGCTCCACAAACTGTACCCCAGCTTACCTTATGCGTGCAAGACCTGGCAAGCTACCAATAGATCTAGAAATGGGCATCGTAAAACCTGACGCAGAAGTGCAGGATTCCAACTGGGACTCCCTACGCCAACAACAATATCGCCAAGTGCAAGAATGCGTAGAAAGGAATCTCCAGAAAACTAGAGAAAGACAAGAGCAATACTTCAACCAGAATGCTCTAGCAACCCCATTAAAACCTGGTGATCAAGTGCTCAAGAGAAACCGTCGCACTAATAAACTGGACAATCAGTGGGAATCCGTCCCATATACAGTTTTACCAATGAGAGTGAACAATTCTAAAATGTGTCTTATAAGCAAAGATGGTGGATTAACATCAGTACTAGTGTCAAGAGACAATCTAAAACTATGTCCAGAGACATTGAAAGAAAAAGAAGTCATTCAACCTGAACCAGAAGTTATTCAACCAGTACCAGTTCAACCTGTTGACGAAAAAGAAGAAGATGGAGTATATCACACCTATCTAGGAGACTTTCCTAAAACTTGGCCAACCTACAATGGTGCAGTAGTAGTTCCCATGATGGCCTTCTATCAAACACCAGAGCCTGTAATACCAGAAGCCCCAAGACCAATAGAATTAGAAGCAGACCCTGTACCACAAGACGTTCCAAGACAGGAAGAACAAATTCCTAGTAATAATAGTCCTGGACACGGTGGAATTGCCAATCCCACAAATGTGGAATTATCCCTAGCAGAACCAGAAGTACTTACTAGGTATACGTCCACTCACACCATCACATTGAGTACACCCAGTACACAAGCGTTACGCAGATCACAGCGTAGTACTCAGGGTCAATTACCAGCAAGATATGTAGACTACCAAATGTAAATAGATATTTAGTTGTTAATTAGTAGTTATTAGATGTAACGTTAAAAAAAAAGCTCAGTACCTGCAGAGACTATTCTGTATGAACTACTTGCATATTCTTGAACTCTTTTCTTCATTTATCAGCCCGGAGGCGGTAAATTAAAGCTCCGGAAAGACTGTTTTTTGAACATTCTTAAATTATTCATAAACTTTGTTGGAAAAATGGACGCTAATTGCAGTGCCTTTCCTAACAAATAAATAGCCCTCAAGGACAGAGCTGTATTAATGGACGCTATTTGAAGTGACTTTTTACAAGACTCTATTTTTTAAACTTGAGTGGTTTTTGTAACTTTTTATTTTTTTTTAAGACTCTGTAGATATTATCTGTTATATCTTATGTTTATTGTCCCACAGTCCCGGAGTACTGTTCTTAACTAAGGGGGAATGTGGCGCCCCTGCGGGTATTAGCCACAGTATAAGATCATAATAGTTGCACTCACTTAGAAAGCCAAGCCACTGCACTACCACCTTTGGCCAGTAGGGGGAGCTCTAGAGACACCAGAGACTTCCCTAGAGATATAACACTGGTGTGAGGTAAATTTTCAGACAGTTGGAGCCAGGAGCTCAGAGTGACAGGAGCTGCATTGAGTTCCTGAAGACTGACTGACAATTTCCAGGGCCAAGCCATCGGTCTGAGGAGGAGAAAACTGATAAGAGAAACACTTTCAGAATTGGGTAGCATCATTATCTACCCTAGATAAAAAGCGCAGATACGGATACCGGATCCGTGGCTGCATTAGTTATATACAATACAGCAACCGGAAAAAACGTGAGGTAACAACAAGCTTCACAGGGCCAGACACAGCAACATACTAAGAGTTCAGCAGTACTCCCGGAGGGGGTAAGCAGAGAGAGACAAAGGACTCAAGTTGCCTGTTGAGTGGGACCCAGAGAGGACAGATTTGGGCCAGCAGCGAGTTCACACACGGCAGCAGGGCCACACAGACAGCGCAAGCAGGAGGTAAAGGACCCGGTGGGGCCTGAGCAACTGAACCCCTATTGCAGACTCCGGAGACGGGACTTGTTGTATTATAGTTTGGTTGAAAGTAAACCAGTTAAACCTCATCTGTGCCTCAGCCTCTGATTTAACAGCTACCATCTATCCAGGATTGGGATCATCACCGCTGAGAGAATTTGCTGTGAATCAAGTAAGTGTCTGTGTCCTTAACATCTCCTCACCATACTTCCATCTTCATCCATCATTAACTTTAACATCACCTGTCCAGGGGACCCTACAGCCCTACCCGGAAAAGGGCTATACCATCTCAGCTGCCTCTCACCATCATCCCCTGGCCAGTACAAGGCAGCGGTGGCCATATATAGCCACATTATTCTGGGTGGCGTCACGACAATAACATCTACAAACTTTATAAATTATATAAACTTCTAAATCCCCTGTAAATACCCCCTTTTAGGAGTGTGCCAGCCTGGGGCCACGGCCTGGGTCCAGCCACCAGTGACTCCCCCAAGGAAAGGGACCCTGCGCCGGGTATCCCGGTCCCCTAAGCTGGGCGGCACAGAAGCATGAAGACCAGGAGGAGCGCGGTGACGGACGGTGACAGAGCGGCGGCGTCGGCGCCGGAGAAGGAAGCATGAAGACCAGGAGGAGCGCGGTGACGGACGGTGACAGAGCGGCGGCGGCGGCGCCGAAGAAGGAAGCATGAAGACCAGGAGGAGCGCGGTGACGGACGGTGACAGAGCGGCGGCGTCGGCGACAGCGACCCGATAAGTATAATCATCTCTTCCTTTACAGGTTGCCACAGGGGGGGCCCTATATACCACGGGGGGGGGGGCTGTATACAACCGGGTACCGCTGTATACAGCTGGGGCTGCTGTATACCCATCTGGGGCTGCTGTATACAGCTCTGGGGCTGCTGTATATGCCTCTGGGGCTGCTGTATACCCCTCTGGGGCTGCTGTATACCCCTCTGGGGCTGCTGTATACCCCTCTGGGGCTGCTATATACCCTTCTGGGGCTGCTGTATATGCCTCTGGGGCTGCTGTATACGCCTCTGGGGCTGCTGTATACCCCTCTGGGGCTGCTGTATACCCCTCTGCGGCTGCTATATACCCTTCTGGGGCTGCTGTATATGCCACGGGGGCTGCTGTATACAGCTCTGGGCTGTGTTTCTCTGGCTGCTGTATACCCTCTGGGGCTGCTGTATACCCTCTGGGGCTGCTGTATACCCTCTGGGGCTGCTTATACCCTCTGGGGCTGCTGTATACCCTCTGGGGCTGCTGTATACCCCTCTGGGGCTGCTGTATACCCCTCTGGGGCTGCTGTATACCCCTCTGGGGCTGCTGTATACCCTCTGGGGCTGCTGTATACCCTCTGGGCTGTGTATACCTCGGGGCTGCTGTATACCCCTCTGGGGCTGCTGTATACCCTCTGGGGCTGCTGTATACCTCGCTGCTATACCTGGGGCTGCTGTATATAGCTCTGGGGCTGCTGTATATATCAGCTCTGGGGCTGCTGTATACAGCTCTGGGGCTGCTGTATACACCTCTGGGGCTGCTGTATATACCACTGGGGAGGCTACTGTATACTACCACTGGGGAGGCTGCTGTATACTACCACTGGGGAGGCTGCTGTATACCACTGAGGGGGCCTGTATACCACACTGCTGGGGGCTGTATACCTGTGCTGGGGTCCACCCTCGGCTTATACACGAGTCAATAGGTTTTCCCAGGTTTTGGGGGCAAAAGTAGGGGGGTCGGCTTATACACGGGTCGGCTTATACACGAGTATATACGGTATTTAGCGCAAGAAGCGCTAAATACTGAAGCGCAGGTGTGTGGACAATGCCATTTGTTCCACTCCTGGTTTTGGCTAAAAAAACTGCAACAGCACTCGCATAACAATGAACAGCAAATACTCAGTGTGTGAACGTACCTTTAGAATGCTATTAATTTGCAGATTAACCTCATATTTTCAGATTAATAACAGGTTTTGGTATGACAGTTTCTCTTTAAGCATTGTGTTGGATCAGATTTATACATAAAGTTTAAATATGAACGTATCATACCCTACTTACAAAAAAAAGACTTTTAATTTCAGTGCTAATAAAATAATATCTAAGTGGATCTACAGGTCCCCTCCCTGTTGGGACCCAAATGCTTTGCAGTTCTATAGTAATTTGCAGTTCATAACTATTGTGCACAAGCTGTAGAAGGCATCCAAGAAAAATTAGGATACTCAAGTACGATACCAACCCATCACTAAAAAAAATAAGAACCAGGCTCTCCAATATAGATGCTGAAAGACTTGTTTTACATGTATTTCGGTCTTTAAAAGCAAATTTCTTTCAGATATACTACACCAAAACATATTACCAGAAATACAAATAAAGTGTCGGGCAATAAAAATTATATAAGACTTCAAGGATGCAGTGATAGTGATAGTACAATGACAGTGTCAAAAGAAACAGAAGGATGGATAAGGCACACAGATGATATTACGTACATAATGTATGCAAACATATACGCATAGACATTTGTGAATGGAAAACTGCATATATATTCTGCATGCAAATTTAAGTCCGCAGTTGTTACCCACCTTCTTGTAGACCTTGGTACACTATAAAAATTATGTAAAAAAAAATCAATTATTTGTATTACTAATCTAGTATTGCCTGTTTTGTGTACAATGCCTTCTGTATATAGTACAACAACATTGTCAAAAAATGATCACTGCATCATTGATCTTTAATATGGTTTTTATTAATTGACAGTGCTTATTTATGGATTTATGATGGAATGCCATTTTTGCTTTGATGTAGTATATGTGAAGAAGGTCTGCTTATAAGGACCAAAATGTTATACAAGTATTACTTCAAATTACCAAAAATTAAAACAATTCTGACAGCAACTATATTGGAGCCATGAGTTCCTTTATTTTTTATTTATAGTTATAAAATGATAACTATAATATGTAATAAGCCTTTTAACTACCTTTAAGGCTTGTGATTATACACAAGAACAAGTGAAGATGCATTGTAAAGCAATATGAAATGATAGAACAGAAGAAAAAAACACTGATATTGGAAATTAATTTTTTATGTTAGCTCAGACTCACATAATCCACTGGAGACAAGCTGCATGAACTGATTAAATCTATGGCCTAATGAGGCAGAACTATAAAGCAGCCAACACTTGGTAGAATAAAAAAAATAATTTCCCTGCTTCATGCTGGATGGCACCGCTGATGCATGAACCATGATTCACCCCAGAATAAATATACAGGGCAACAGAAAGATTTGTTCTGTACTAATGAAAAAATTCCCATAAGCTTTAACCCCTTGCCGACACAGGACGTTGTACAATGTCCTGGGTTTCCGGTCGTTCCCGACACAGGACGTTGTACAACGTCCTGGCGTGTTTAGGCTGGTGCAGCTCCTGTGATTGTTTTAGAAAAAAAACACCGGAGCTGCACCTAGCCAGGGACCTCTACTTCCCCTTCCCGACACCCCGCCTGCCCAGGACCCCTCCGATCGGCAGTGTAAAATGAAACTGCCAATCGGAGCGAATCAGATAGATTGACCCCTCCAGATCTGATTGGAGCTCTCCAACCAGATCTGGAGGGGCCGATCGGCAGGTGCCCTCCCCCGACTCAGCCCCCTCCCGCTCCAGGACACATTAGGGCCCCCCTTCTCTCTCATGCGACCCCCACCCCGATCATATTTATCTGCCGGCGGGCTGCACCGCCGGTGCACCCACCGGTCATCATCTAATGCTCAGCCCCCCCTGTGTCCTGCCCCCCCTCCATCCAGCAACTCCCTGTGTCCTGTCCCCCCTCCGTCCAGCCCCCCTTTGTCCGGCCTTCACCCCCCGCGTCCGCGCCATCCACCCGCCCTCCTCCTTTCTAGTTTTTATGCCGGCAGGCTCATGCGCCCACCAGTCAGCCTGCAGGGCCCCCTGCACCCTGCTCTTCCCCCCTGTACCCACCAGCCCTGCTCACTTATTCCGGCGGGCTGCAAGCGCCGGTGCACCCACCCCGTCGGCCTCCTCTGCAGTCTCCGGTGTGGCCCCTCCTCTTCTCAGGGGCTCCACCTCCTCATCAGTGGGTAAGAATGAATGAATGAATGAATAGATGGATAGATGGATGGATGGGTGAATGGATGGATGTGTGCATGGACTGATGTGTGCATACGTGCGTGGATGTGCGTGCGTGGATGTGCATGGATGTGTGGTGTGCATGGATGTGCGAGCGTGGATGTGTGCGTGCGTGGATGTCACCGTGCGTGGATTGTCAGCATGGTGCGTGAATGTGGTTGGCATGCGTGGATGATGTGCGTGCGTGATGTCAACGTGCGTGAATGTCAGCGGTGCGTGAATGTCAGCGTGCATGCGTGGTGTGTACGTGGATATGCGTACGTAGGATTGTGCGTACGTGGATGTGTGCGTGGATGTGCGTGGATGTGCGTGGATGTGATGTGCGTGCGTGGATGTACAGCATGGATGTGCATGCGTGGATGTGTGCGTGCGTGGATGTGTGCGTGGATGTGTGTGTGGATGTGCGTGGATGTATGTGGATGTGCGTGGATGTCAGCGTGCGTGCGTGGATGTGTGCGTGCATGAATGTCAGCATGCGTGCGTGGATGTGTGCGTGGATGTCAGTGTGCGTGATGCAGTGTGCGTGCGAATGTCAGCGTGCGTGCGTGGATTCAGCGTGCGTGCGTGGATGTCAGCGTGCCTGGATGTCAGCGTGCGTGGATGTCAGAATACGTGGATGTGTGAATGCGTGAATGTCAGCGTGCGTGGATGTGTGCATGCGTGGATGTCAGCGTGCGTGGATGTCAGCATGCGTGGATATGCATGCGTGGATGTGCGTGCGTGGATTGTGTGTGGATGTGCGTGCGTGGATGTGCATGTGTGGTTGTGTGCGTGCATGGATGATGGGTGCATAGGTGGATGGATGGGTGCAACAAGGGATCAAGTGCCCTCTTGTTATAGTCTCTGGGATCATAGTCATGGTGCACTGTATAACAGATCATTGTCATACAGTGCACCATAACTCTGACCCCAGAGACTGTAGGAAGAGGACACTTGATCCCTTGCTGCAGTCTCTGAATTGAGCAGAGGTGATCGAGTGTCGTGGGACCTTCATTGTGGACTACATCGGAGGCGATCAAGCATCGTGGGACCTTCGTTGTGGACTACGTCGGATCTTTATAATAAAGATGGAGTCCGAATTTTGTTTGTGTTTTTTTTTCAAATAAAAAGATTTTTCTCTGTGTGTATTTTCTGACTATTTACCAGAGATTCCTAATGGCGGGTCTAACATTGGCCCTATATTATGAAACTCAGGCTTAGTGCCAGCTGCCAAGAAAAAGCTGGCATTATACCCTTTATTACCCAGTTTGCCACCGCCACCAGGGCAACTGGAAGAGTCTGGGTACAGCGCCAAAAAATGGGGCTTCAATGAATGCACCATTTTCTGGGCGTCTGCGGGCTGCAATTCGCAGCATGGGGGGCCCAGAACTCTTGGGCCTCTCCATGCTTCGGATTCCAGCCCCCAGCTGCCTAGTTGTACCTGGCTGGCTCAAAAATATGGCAGAGCCCCACATCATTTTTTTTTCTAGAATTAGTTCTAGAATAGAAAAAAAGGGCTTTGCTGTATTTTTGGTTGCCAGCCAGGTACAACGAGGCAGCTGGGGGTTGGTAGCAATCCGTAGCTGCCAAGTTGTACCTGGCTGGACCAAAAATATGGCGGAGCCCCATGCCATTTTTTTTCTAGAATTATTCCTAGAAAAAAAATAAAAATGGTTTTCGCTGTATTTAGATTAGGGATGGGCGAGTCTACGTGCTACTACTCGTTACTCGGCGAGTAGTAAGGGACTCGCAGGACTCGGTACTCGGCGAGTTTCCCAGCGATTACTCGCACAGTAACGAGTCCAATGCAAGTCAATGGCAATCCTAGTTTTGTCAGAGTTTACTTTTTCTCACTCGCTAGACTCGCTATATCACATCGCTATGTAGCTTGAATCTCCCCAAATCGTTTAAACAATAGCACCGCTTCACGGATACCCGCTGTGCAGCAGCGAGTCTGAGCGAGTCTGAGCGAGTCTGAGCAAGTCTACGAATCCGAGTCCTGTATAATTGTTATAACAGCTCCCGCTGTTACTTCCGGGGCCGCTCATTACATATTCACTGCACTGTCAAACAAACAGCCAATCACAGGAGCTCACACTCTGTGGGAGCCTCTGTGATTGGCTGTTGTAATCAGACTGGATTTTCTCAGTCTGGACAGTGATTCTGCTTGGTTGCCATACACATTAGTGTATGGCAACAACCTGGCGTTGTAGGGTGTAAAATAAATAATTATTTAAAAAAAGAAAACGCGTGGGGCTTCGCAGCATTTTTAAGTCTAGCCCGATGAAAACAGGCAAACTGCGAGCTGCCACCCTCAGCTGCTTAATTTCCCCTTGGCTGGCAAAAAAAAATGCATGGGCTCCGCCCTATTTTCCTTGCCAGCCAAGGTAAAACTAAGCAGCTGAGGGCTAGTATTCTCAGCGGGGTGAGGGCCCATTGTTATAGGGTCCCCCCCACGCTAAAGAATAGCAGCCCGCAGCCGCCCCTGAAAATGGCAACCAAGTGTATGGCAACCAAGCAGAATCACGGTCCAGACTGAGAAAATCCAGTCTGATTACAACAGCCAATCACAGAGGCTCCCACAGAGTGTGAGCTCCTGTGATTGGCTGTTAGTTTGACAGTGCAGTGAATATGTAATGCGCTTAATAGGCGGCCCCAGAAGTAACAGTGGGAGCCTATTAAACATGATTTAGCTATTGTAGCAGATGGCTAAGCTCGAGAACATCTGCGATTTAATCCATTACTCGTTATTACTCGCTTCCCCATTCATTAACATTGGACTCGCTAGACTCGCAACGAGTAGCGAGTCCCGGGCTCGAACTCGCTAGAGTCAAGCGATTCCGAGTAATTTAGGACTCGCCCATCACTAATTTAGATGCATAGTGAACACTTTTAACCCCCAGGTGCTTCACAAATTGATCCGTAAAAATGAAAAGTACTTTTTTTTCCACAAAACTTTTCTTTTTTCCAACGCTGCACAAAACGTCAGGGAAGACATGTGTTTCCATTAAAATCAATGGGGGAAAAAACGCTAGCGTTTTTATACGTTTTAGCGGTAAAAATGCCTAGAAACGCAAATTAAGCAAAACGCACACCAACCTTTAATGTGAAAACACCCTTACAGATCTGTACAGCTAGAATACTAAAAAACGAATACATACTTTTTAAATGCAGCGTTATCATAAGAAGAGTGTTCTCTCATCTTCCCACTACTCTCTTAAAGAGGACCTGTCACCCCCCTGGTGCTATGATAACTGAATGTAGCACTGAAAGCAGCGTGTCGCTGCATTCAGGGAAGGGGCCCCCCATGTCTCTAGCCCCCCTGTAAGTTGTTAAAAACACTTTATAAAGTGTATCGATAAGGAGTCCAGAGGGACTTACTCTGTAATCAGTCATCGCTGCTGCTGGTGTTCTTCCCGCCTCCAGCCCTCTCTGTGCCACCTCCAGCCCTCTCCTGTGCAACCAAAATTCTTCAAAAGGTCTGTAAAGCTCTGTAGTGTATAATGGCGCTATATAAGCAGTGCATAAAGGAGCATGAATAAGACATTAAGGCTGGGGTCACATTTGGCTAGGCAATTGCGTTCACCACATCGAGATCCAGGTGCGGTGAACGCAATTGCCTTTACACACATTTTTAAGGAAAAACGTGTGTAGAAAACTGCAATCCGGTAACCTGATTGCTCTGGATGTGTAATCCGGAGCAATTAGGTTACCGTATACTTTGTTCATCCCTGCTGCCGCAGGGATGAACAAGGTGTTAATGTGTATTAAAGCATTAATAATTAATATTACTTGTGGGCAACATGTCTCTAGGGGTGCTCATTCCCCCTAGAGACATGCTTCCCATCTTGTGGGCATGTCAGGGGTTAATAACCCATTTACAGTAAGCCGGCTATTGTCGGCTTTGTACAATTTTATCAATGAAGCCGCAGCTCCTGACAGTTGCGCAGGTACTGTACGTAACGTAAGTATAGTATCTGCCACTGTCCAGGGTCCTGTAGGCATTTACATTAGATCTATGGGCAGCGCACCGCCATAGACCTAATGCTAAAGGTATCAGGACCCTGGACAGCGGTAGATATATACCTACATTACGTACAGTATCTGCGCAACTGTCAGGAGCCCGGCTTCATTGATAAAATTGTACAAAGCCGACAATAGCCAGCTTACTTTAAATGGGTTATTAACCCCTGACATGCCCACAGGAGTGGGCAGCATGTCTCTAGGGGGGTGGGCTTACCCCTAGAGACATGTTGCCCACAAGTAATATTAATAATTAATGCTTTAATACACAGTTAACACTTTGTTCATCCCTGCAACAGCAGGGATGAACAAAGTATACGGTAACCAGATTGCTCAGGATTATACATCCTGAGCAATGCGATTACCGCATTGCGGATCACAGAAGGGCTCCGAAAACTGCCGCCTGCATGATTTTTCGCGCAGGCTGCAGACCTGGAACCGGTAACCGGATTGTATATAAAGCAATCCGGTTACCATAATGGGCTCCTATGGGGAGCGTTTCCTGATGCGATTTTAAGCTCTTTGAAAGCTCAAAATCGAATCAGGAGTTGAAATTAGAACCGCATATGTGACCCTAGCCTAAAACTGCACTGCAGCATAGTGTTTGTGAGAGAAGTATAAAAATAAAGTAGAGTAATAACTTTGCAATACCTAGTGGATAATTAAATAAAAGACGTGTATATACTCTTTAAAATTCCCTTGAATTACCTGTAATTCATGAACACCAGAATGGTCACTGCAAGGGATTACATAAAGTATAAAGAATAGTACTTACAGGCCATAATGGCAATGTTTTATTGTTCTTCGCTCTTTTACCATATTCCCATCTTGCTAGCACAATACACTAGTTGTATCAGACCTAACAACCCATTTTTGATTACTATCAATCTAAATAATAATCCTGAAATTTGTCATAATTTGTATGCAATTCAGTTACAGACCAGTCAGCCTCTTCTGGCTGAGCCAGGCCATATTTTAATAGAAGGTTATCCAGCAAAGTCACATACATAGAATTAAACACATCAACTAATGTTTTTCCATCATCATACTGAGATCATTTTCTGTCCAGCGGTGTGGTAATAAATTACTAGAATGGCTAAGCAATATCTATTCTTGGAGGGTTGTCGAGGCATATCCCCAGATAAACGCTGCTATATAGCAGTCTACTTTTGTCCTTGCCTCAGTTCTGCAATTTATGTTGTGTTTTCTGGTCCAAATATAGGATAAAACATCTAAAGTAGAGTAGATTACTCTCAGTATTAAGAAGACACTAGGGGAAATGTATTAAAAGTGGTAGAAAGTAGCAGTGGAGTTGTGGTTAATTCAATTTGAGCTTTCATATTTCAGATGTTGTTTGAAAATGTAGAAAGCCATCTAAATAGCGGCTCTGGGCAACTGCTTCACTTTTACTTTATCAGTGTTAAAAAATCTCCCCATGTGTCACCGCTCCATCTGATACCTGTAGAATACTGTATGATTAAGAAAATAGGGTACAGTATATACTCGTGTATAAGCCGACCCGTGTATAAGCCGACCCCCCTACTTTTGCCCCCAAAACCTGGGAAAACCTATTGACTCGTGTATAAGCCGAGGGTGGACCCCAGCACAGGTATACAGCCCCCAGCAGTGTGGTATACAGGCCCCCTCAGTGGTATACAGCAGCCTCCCCAGTGGTAGTATACAGCAGCCTCCCCAGTGGTAGTATACAGCAGTCTCCCCAGTGGTATATACAGCAGCCCCAGAGCGGCATACAGCAGTCCCAGAGCTGTATACAGCAGCCCCAGAGGGGTATACAGCAGCCCCAGAGCTGTATACAGCAGCCCCAGAGGGTATACAGCAGCCCCAGAGGGTATACAGCAGCCCCAGAGGGGTATACAGCAGCCCCAAAGGTATACAGCAGCCCCAGAGGTATACAGCAGCCCCAGAGGTATACAGCAGCCCCAGAGCTGTATACAGCAGCCCCAGAGGGGTATACAGCAGCCCCAGAGGGGTATACAGCAGCCCCAAAGGTATACAGCAGCCCCAGAGGTATACAGCAGCCCCAGAGGTATACAGCAGCCCCAGAGGTATACAGCAACCCCATAGGTATACAGCAGCCCCAGAGAGGTATACAGCAGCCCCAGAGGGGTATACAGCAGCCCCAGAGGGGTATACACAGCAGCCCCAGAGGGGTATACACAGCAGCCCCAGAGGGGTATACACAGCAGCTCCAGAGGGGTATACAGCAGCCCCAGAGGGGTATACACAGCAGCCCCAGAGGGGTATATAGCAGCCCCAGAGGTATATAGCAGCCCCAGAGGGGTATACAGCAGTCCCAGAGCTGTATACATCAGCCCCAGAGGTATACAGGGGTACCCAGTGGTATACCGGGCCCCCCCCCCCTTGCTGGTGGCAACCTGTAAAAGAAGATACCATTATACTTACCGCATCGCCGCCGCCGCCGCTGTGTCACCGTCACCGTGCTCCTCCTGGTCTTCAAGCTTCCTTCACCGTCACCGCGCTCCCCCCTTGCTGGTGGCAACCTGTAAAAGAAGATATCGTTATACTTATCGTATCGCCGCCGCCGCTCTGTCACCGTCACCCGCGCTCCTCCTGGTCTTCAAGCTTCCTTCACCGTCGCACAGGAAATGATGTCATTTCCTGTGCGACGGTGAAGGAAGCATGAAGACCCGGAATAGCGCGGTGACGGTGACAGACCGGCGGCGGCGGCGGCGATACGATAAGTATAATGATATCTTCTTTTACAGGTTGCCACCAGCAAGGGGGGCCCGGTATACCACGGGGGGGGGCTGTATACCACTAAGTCAGACCATAGTTACCGTATATGACCCGTGTATAAGCCGAGGGGGACCTTTCAGCACATTTTTTGTGCTGAAAAACTCGGCTTATACACGAGTATATAGGGTAAATTGATTTGGCAAATTTTCCTGTACAACCGACTGATATGCTGCCCTTTTATTATTACTTGTACCTTTAGTGAGCTTATACTTAAAGAGGACCTGTCACCCCCCTGCTACATGGCAATCTACATGCATCACCGAATGCAGCATGTTTGCTGCATTCAGGGAAGGAGACCCCTGTCTCAGTGCCAAGGGCTTGGGGTACTCGGGCGTACTGGTACGGGGATGTCACGGGTGGTTTGTGACCGAGCCCCTGCCCTTGAGAAGACAATAAAAAGGGGAAAAGAAAATAAATGATAAAGTTGTTTGTGATGCCACCTGTAGGTCCAGTGATGGACACATCAGTGATGGCACAGGCGCTGCTGGAACCTCCGGGGTGATGTGCGGCAGCAAGATGTCGTAGCCCTCTACAGGTAGGGCTGAGTTCCCTGGGTGTTGGAAGTAGAAATGGTGGAAAAGGGCAGCGTAGTTACTGTGGAGCAAAGCAGGTAAATCACAGTTCTCTGAGAAGAAGCACAGACACGTTGCTAATTCTGAACGAGTACTTTACTCTAGTAATCTGCAGTCTTAGGCTGCTTTCACACTACGATTTCTTCATTTCCGATGCTGTCCGATAAAAATCGGACAGCATCGGACCGATTTTTGGACCCCATGCATCCCTATGGGGATCGGACCGAATAGGCTGTGCACTAAATGCCAGCCGATTTGTGTCCGACCCGATTATGCCCGATTTTTGCAGTTTTTTTTTCGGTGAAAAAATCTTTGCCTGCAACGATTTTTTCATCCGATTACAAAATCTGACAGAATCGGATCGGACCAAATCGGATGGCATTTGGTGCACAACCGATCTGACCCGATCCCTAACATGGGGCCCTATGGAGAAGGGTCCGAGGAAACATCTGATGTCTCCTCGGACCCGATTTTACTGTACTGAGCATGCTCAGTACAGTAAAAATGCTCAACTAGGAGCGCAGGGGTTAAAAAAAAAAAAAAGTTCATGCTCACCTGCCCCCGAGTCCCCGCTGTCTCCCGTCGTCTTCCTGGAGGTTCCCGGTGGCTCCCGCAGGCTCCCGGTATCTGCAGAGGTCTTCTGCAGTTCAGGACCTGCGGTGATGTCACAGTCACGTGACCGCGGGTTTACCATGGTAACCCGCGGTCACATGACTGTGACATCTCCGCAGGTCTTGTGTACAGCAGAAGAAGACCTCTGCAGATACCGGGAGCCTGCGGGAGCCACCGGGAACCTCCAGGAAGACGGCGGGAGAAGGCGGGGGCTCGGGGGAGGTGAGCATGAACTTTTTTTTTTTTCCTTTTTTTCAGCCTCCGGCTACGATTTTCTGCCGGAATCGGGTGCCTATTTGGCATCCAATTCCAGGCATCAGAAGGGAGCCGATGCTGTCCGATTTATATCGGACAGCATCGGCTCCCTAAAAATCGTAGTGTGAAAGCACCCTTACAGGGTAATGCAGTTTTTTCAGGAAGCTGGCCGAGTTGTTCTGGTAGTGAGCAGTGTCCCTCCGAAGCTCCACTGGTGTTCCTTCTCTATCACTTTCTCTGTGTCCTACGTTGGTGCTGCCCTGCATGGATCCCGCTTACTACCAGCCTGTCGGGGTGATGAGTTGTCCCCACAGTGCCTTGAAGGGAGCTCAACCCGACTTGGTACTTCTGGTGGATACCATGCTCGATTTGGGTGGTTAGATCATGCTCATAGAAAGCTATCTACCACGCTGGTAATTTGCGGTTCAGGAATAGCCCTCTGATCCACGTCGGAGCCGGTTCCTCGCTTCGAACTGGGCCGGGGTGATTCAGTTACTATCTGCCCCTTTCTCTTTTGGGTCACCAGGTTGAAGTGCCCTCCGTTTGAACTCCTTCTCCTCTGCTGTTCTTTTTGCTGTGCTGTTCTTTCTCTCCAACTTCTGCAACTCTTCTCTGCTCTGTTCTACTTTTGCTCTTCACTGCACTGTTTACTGTTCCTCTTTCTCCATTCACTTTATAACCTAACTTCTCCACCCACCGGGACCAGTTACCCTAGTAACAGGCGTCTGATTGGTCCCCTATCACTAGGTGTGTGTGTAGTGCTGGAGCTTCAGGCTTCTACTACTCCTTACCAGAACAAAGCATACTGCACCTTCTGTTAGGGGTGCAGTACCCTTTTGTAGTGTGCTGACTAGCGGGGCGCTACACCCCCATGTGTCTGTGTGCTGTTTACCACGAGATATAGGCTTTGTAAAACAGTTAGAAGCCATGGAGGTATTTACTGTGGCTGGAGTGAGCTTGATTGACTGTGGCCATTCCATCCCCCACTGCCTCTCTGTGTTGCTTCTGCTGTGATGTTTTTGCTTTCTCAGTGCAGGACTCTGGAGCTGATTCAGGACAAATGATTTGCATGCTGTGAGTGACAGAGAGGAGGAGGGCAGATCCTGCACAGCAGAAGCAGCACAGAGAGGCTGGGCCAGAGATGAATTTTATTACAATATCACGTCCATTGGGGCCTGATAAAGGATCATGAAGACTGCAAACCAAAACGCCCAGGGGGACTATTGCATATAGCCCCCACTTCATTATCATCCTAATGAGTAAGTAAAAAAAGTTTTTTACAACATTGAAAACAAGCATTTAGCACAGAGAGGGATAGTTATAATGGTAATAGGAAGGTGCAGGGACATGTATTGATAGGTTAGGTGGCTTTTAGGAGGTGACAGGTTCACTTTAACTTAGAAACTTTAGAAACCAGAGAGAAAGATCTATGGTTTGATTTTTTTTTGCCTGCAAAGATTGGATGGGTTGTTACTGACATCTGTGAGAAATTAATGTGAATTACACCTTTAGAAATATATTTACTTAGAAAATTGAAAAAAGAAAACTGCAGCACTCCTTCCTTGAGTTTTATGATGCCTTTATTTGGCCTTCAGGATGAGATGGCAACATTTCGGTTTTAATGATCCTTCTCCTCAGCAGCATTCCTCAAGTGTCAGAGGAAGGTTCATTGAAACTGAAACGTTGCCATCTCATCCTGAAGGCGAACTAAAGGCATCATAAACCTCAAGGAAGGAGTGCTGCAGATTTCTTTTTTGGTTCATACAACTTGGCAAATAGAAGCATTGCCCTAACTGATTCTTGCACCCTACGGAAGTGGTAGTGCTGCTCTGTTTTTTTCTATACTTAGAAAATTGGTGATTTGCTCAATACTTATTGCGCCTGCTGTATTTGAATGTAATTGTGTATTTGCAAGAATCAGCTGTTAGGGCCTTACACACGCTACATTTGTAGCTTGTCACAGTAACTACTAGTTGCAGTGAATCATGATACATGTTCTATCTTGGTGCTGTGTACAAATGGAATCATGTATCCATGATTTCACTGCAACCATAAGTTACCTGTGACAAGCTACAAATGTAGCCGTGTGTAAGGTACCCTTAGGTGGTTCACACTGTGCTTTTCTGTCTTGCATCGATGTCGCTGAAATCCTGATGCATCCTGATCAGTCATGCGTCCTTATAGTTAACATGGGGACATAGGGACAAGTTGTGTCTGCATCATGCTGTGATTTTGCGACGCTGCAAAAATCCTGATGCATCCAGATGTGGCAAATGCATGAGCTAGATCAGGATTGCACACTGAGCAGTTTGTAGTAATTTGAACATGCTTGAAATTGTTCGGGAAAATCTCTCTGAAGAATAAAATGATAAAAACACAATATTTCTGAACAAAATAAAGAGATCGGGCCATATGTTATCAACAACATATAAATCAACACATAGAAAATAATGATTCTGCTGTAAAAATTCAAACTAGCAAATGATCCTACAAGCATATAAAATAGACTCTTCAATCTATATTAAATTACTGTATATGAATATAAACATATAGCAAGTAGACAACACACTATGAAGCTTACTAGATAAATGTAAAAGTCTCATGAAAGGCATCCCTCTGATATACAGTGTTGGCCAAAAGTATTGACACCCCTGCAATTCTGTCAGATAATACTCAGTTTCTTCCTGAAAATGATTGCAATCACAAATTCTTTGGTATTATTATCTTCATTTAATTTGTCTTCAATGAAAAAAACACAAAAAGAATTGTCCTAAAGCCAAATTGGATATAATTCCACACCAAACATAAAAAAGGGGGTGGACAAAAGTATTGGCACTGTTAGAAAAATCATGTGACGATTCTCTAATTTATGTAATTAACAGCACCTTTAACTTACCTGTGGCACCTAACAGGTGTTGGCAATAACTAAATCACACTTGCAGCCAGTTGACATGGATTAAAGTTGACTCAACCTCTGTCCTGTGTCCTTGTGTGTACCACATTGAGCATGAAGAAAAGAAAGAAGACCAAAGAACTGTCTGAGGACTTGAGAAACCAAATTGTGAAATAGCATGAGCAATCTCAAGGTTACAAGTGCATCTCCAAAGACCTGAATGTTCCTGTGTCTACCGTTCGCAGTGTCATCAAGAAGTGTAAAGCCCATGGCACTGTGGCTAACCTCCCTAGATGTGAACAGAAAAGAAAAATTGACAAGAGATTTCAACACAAGATTGTGCGGATGGTGGATAAAGAACCTAGACTAACATCCAAGCAAGTTCAAGCTGCCCTGCAGTCTGAGGGTACAACAGTGTCAACCTGTACTATCCGTCAGCGTCTGAATGAAAAGGGACTGTATGGTGGGAGACCCAGGAAGACCCCACTTCTTACCTGAGACATAAAAAAGCCAGGCTGGAGTTTGCCAAAACTTACCTGAGAAAGCCTACAACGTTTTGGAAGAATGTTCTCTCTTTTTGGGCAAAGGCATCAACATAGAGTTTACAGGAGAAAAAAAGAGGCATTCAAAGAAAAGAACACAGTCCCTACAGTCAAATATGGCGGAGGTTCCCTTATGTTTTGGGGTTGCTTTGCTGCCTCTGGCACTGGACTGCTTGACTGTGTGCATGGCATTATGAAGTCTGAAGACTACCAACAAATTTTTCAGCATAATGTAGGGCCCAGTGTGAGAAAGCTGGGTCTCCCTCAGAGGTCATGGGTCTTCCAGCAGGACAAGGACCCAAAACACACTTCAAAAAGCACTAGAAAATGGTTTGAGAGAAAGCACTGGAGACTTCTAAGGTGGCCAGCAATGAGTCCAGACCTGAATCCCATAGAACACCTGTGGAGAGATCTAAAAATGGCAGTTTGGAGAAAGCACCTTTCAAATATCGGGACCTGGAGCATTTTGCCAAAGAAGAATGGTCTAAAATTCCAGCAGATCATTGTAAGAAACTCACTGATGGGTGCCGGAAACGGTTGATCACAGTTATTTTGGCTAAAGGTTGTGCAGCCAAGTATTAGGCTGAGGGTGCCAATACTTTTGTCCGGCCCATTTTTGGAGTTTTGCGTGAAATGATCAATGTTTTGATTTTTGCTTCATTCTCTTTTGTGTTTTTTCATTGAAGACAAATTAATTGAAGATAATAATACCAAAGAATTTGTGATTGCAATCATTTTCAGGAAGACACTGAGTATTATCTGACAGAATTGCAGGGGTCTCAATACTTTTGGCCAACACTGTACCATAAAAGTCTAATAGATGTGGATGCCGCCTATGAGTCTTTGCAATTTCAATAGATAGTCTCACCAGTGTACTTGTCTTGTTTGCAATGTTCTTCCGTAGGCAGATGGAGATAAGCAGTGGTGAGAAGTGGAGGTGACACATTAGGGAGCATGTTACAATTTTAGAAAACATGTTAACAAAATGGTATGCTACACACTGAGGAATTGCAGCCTCTTTAGTCAGCTGCAAGCTATGTGAAAAAGAGTACAGCTAGAGATTTAGGAATAATACATCAGAGGCAAGGTCTAGGCATTTTATGTTTAGACCTAATGGGTAACTCTGCAGCGTCTCTGTAAAGGAGGTAGAATTAAAGAATATTAGAGTATCGCAAACTGCACAGGTAAGCTTTACAGAATCTGTCAAATCTCATATTCTCCAGTAAGACAATCAGATTATAAGGTGTAAATTTGGTCTCCAGTCTCAAGTCCAGAGCCAGGAATGACAAGCAAGAATTTACCTGTCCTAAATCTAATGGCTGTACAGGTCTAGCCAATTTCAAAATTTATTTTCAAGCCAATTCTAGTTTGAGTAATAGATTTTCATTTTCATACCTTTACTAAGCAGTGGGTTAGACTTGCGCAGGAGGGCCTGCCTATTCCTTTGAAACATCTTCCTTGGCTCTTGGCAGGGAATGTTCCATTACTGTGGTGCTCTACTTCTTTATCCAATTGAGCACTTAAAGTTTGGGATTTGCTCAGGATTATAACTCACTAGGACAATTAATCCCCTCAAACCACTTTTCTTAACCCTTCTTTCCATCCCGTATACTTAACAGATCTTTTCTCGGCTGGAGGTCTGTGCAGGACACCTATTTTTTTTAAATTCTAGATAGTTGTAAATTAACCTCATTTACTTCTCTACAGGCTCAGTCTCTGTCAAAAATATTCTTGTGACTTAAATATTTACAGTTATATACATTTTTTGCTTCTCAGAGAATAGATTGTTCATCTTTAGTTTTTCCCACTGGTAAAAAAATGTTTTGCAGGAGTTACCCCCTAGTCATGCAATCTCTATACTGTATAATTGTTTATTCAGAGAGGATAACACAGGAAAGTTGAGATTTCAGCAGGCTTGGGAACAAGAACTAGGTGTGGTCATATCTCTTTCAGACTGGGAGAAAGGATTTTTATTCAACCACAAACTCTTTATTGCTTATTCTGTTCAGGAAAAGAATTACAAAATCATTTTGGATTGGTGCCAGTACCCATCAAAGTTGCATGCCAGTTTTCCCTCTGTCCTTGACACATGCTGGTGCATGAATTTGAAAGGACCTCTATATCCCACAGGGAATACGGTGAGATTAAGCCCTTTTCGGAGAAAGTATTCTTGAATTACCATTTCCTTACCATCTACTGGGTTGAAAATAGTCCTCAGATTGCTCTTCTTTCCATTTTACCGTTGTCAGTAAACTCTCAAAAGAAAGACATTCTCCACTTTGGCCTAATGGCTGCACATTCTGTGATTCCACATTACTGGAAATTGTATCAAATTGCTACTGTAATAAAATGGTATAATGTGATTGGTAATATTTGCAGGATTGCTGCTGAAAGTGTTGGACTCTCAGAGAAATTTAAGAGATTTTCATAGATTATTTCAGTAGTATTTATGTTTTGCTCTTTCAGACCTGGATTTGTGCTGATGGTTAAGTGATTGGCTGTATACTAAGATACTTATGTTATTTATCCCTGCATATTTTTCCACCCCTTTTCTTTCCTTCAGTTTTTCTCCTTTTTCTGCCTTTGTTTTCCCTTCTTAGGTAGACTCTTCTTTAGGGTTCCTTCTTCACTGCATAGAAGCCTGTATGTACACTACAGTTCAAAGGTTTTGGGTCACTTAGAAATTTCCTTATTTATGAAAGAAATGAAGCTAACATTAAATGAATCAGAAATAGACTCTATACATTGCAAATGTGGTAAATGACTATTCTAGCAGCAAACATCTGGTTTTTAATGCAATTATCTACAAAGGTGTATAGAGGCCCTTTTCCAAAAGGCACCACTCCAGTGTTTTAATGGTACATTGTGTTTGCTAACTGTGTAAGAAGAATAATGGATGTTTAGAAAACCCTAGAAAACCCTTGTACAAGTATGTTAGCACAGCTGAGTTTGGCTGAGTAGAGAAGCTATAAAATTGACCTTCCTTTGAGCTAGTTGAGAATATCTGGAGCATTACATTTGATTGTTCTATGAAACTCTCAAAATGGCCAGAAAAAGAGAACTTTCCTGTGAAACTCGACAGTCTATTCTTGTTCTTAGAAATGAAGGCTATTCTATACGAGACATTGCCAAGAAACTGAAGATTTCCTACAATGGTGTGTACTACTCCCTTCATAGGAGAGCGCAAACAGGCTCTAACCAGAGTAGAAAGAGAAGTGGGAGGCCTCGCTGCAAAACTGAGCAACAAAAAAAGTACATTAAGGTACCGTCACAATTGGAGACACACCAGCGATCCCGACAGTGATCCGACCTGCCGGGATTTCTGGTGCTTCGCTGTCGGGATCACTGGTGGCATGTCAAACAGTCAGATCTCACCAGCGTACAGCAACGATCCAGAATGATACGGAGGTAGTTGGGACCCTGTTTCTCAAACCTGTAGTATTGAGATCGTTGGTCATTAACCTTGTCAAACACAGCGATGCATGCTGCCCAGCGGGACCCCAACGATCAAAAAATGGTCCAGGTGACTGACACAACCAGCGATCTCACAGCAGGGGCCTGATTGCTGTCACACAAAGCGAGATCGCTGTTGAGGTCGCTGTTGCGTCACAAAATTTGTGACTTAGCAGCGATCTCGTTTAGTGTGATGGGGGCTTTAGAGTCTCTAGTTTGAGAAATCGACGCCTCACAGCTCCTTAACTGGCAGCTTCATTAAATAGGGCCCGCAAAATGCCAGTGTCAATGACTACAGTGGAGAGGCGACTCCGGGATGCTGGACTTCAGGGCAGAGTGGCAAAGAAAAAACCATATCTGAGACTGACTAATAAAAGGAAAAGATTAATATGAGCAAAAGAACACAGACATTGGACAGAGGATGATTGGAAAAAGTGTAGTGGACAGATGAATCAAAGTTTGAGGTGTTTGGATCACACAGAAGAGCATTTGTGAGCGGCAGAACAACTGAAGAGAAAGCTATTATTTCAAATAAAAATCATTATTTCTAACCTTGTCAATGTCTGGACTATATTTTCTATTCATTTTGAGACTCATTTGATAAATACAAGTATGAGTTTTCATGGCAAACACAACATTGTCTGGGTGACCCCAAACATTTGAACGATAGTGTAGATTGAATATAATGTGTAGGATTTGTGAGCTTCTTGCTATACACAATAGTCACTTTCTGTTAACATACTTCACACCTGTCTGATGATGTCATATCTTAGTTGGGATATTTCTCATGGAAATTTAAGAACATTTGTAATAAAAAATTTCGGATTCAGATCAAGTACTTATCTAGTGATACAAACTCCATATGCTGCATCACTTCTCCTATGTATGTAAGATTGCACTGGCACTTGAGTAAATAAATAATATGTTGCATGTTCATTAAAGGGAATCTGTCACGAGGTTTTTGATGTTATCTGAGCGTGTCATATTGTAGGAGCAGAGACTCTGTTTTTAATACATATGTAATATATATGTATGTCATTTTTCTTTTTTTACCTTTTAGTTGAATATCATAGGGAAATTCCAGTTCTCAAAGTGTATGAAAAGGTGAAATAGAACAGGAGGAGTCTAGAAACAAAAAGGAAATGCTGATAAGCATATTCCAGTACACACATACAGGTGCATCTCAATGAATTAGAATACCATCAAAACGTTAATTTATTTCAGTAATACAATATACGGTATATATTGAAGCACATATATTATATAGAGTCATTACATACAGAATGAGCTATTTCAAGTGGTAAAAAATGCTTATGCCTAGTGATAGGCGAGTCCTAAATTACTCGGAATCGCTTGACTATAGCGAGTCCGAGCCCGGGACTAGCTACTCGTTGCAAGTCTAGCGAGTCCAATGTTAATGAATGGGAAAGCGAGTAATAGCGAGTAATGTGCGATTTACAAATCGCAGATGTGTCTCGGAAGATTCAGGCTCTATCTGCTAGGACTCGTTACTCTGCAAATTTCCCAGTGTTTACTCGCACAGTAACGAGTCCAATGCAAATCAATGGCAATCCTAGTTTTGTCAGAGTCTGAGACTCTGACAAAACTAGGATTGCCATTGACTTGCATTGGACTCGTTACTGTGCAAGTAATCACAGGGAAACTCGCACAGTAATGAGTCTGGCTGTCTGCTCTGTGCCCTCGGGTCCTGCAGGCTGCCGCAGCTCCAGGATCCTAGAGCCCGCCTGCTGCCTGATGTAGCAGAGCTGAGATTGTTCTCAGTCTGCTCATTCCCTGTGCATAGACATCTATATCTATGCACAGGGGATGTAGCAGAGAGGACATCGCGTTTTGGACTAAAAAAGGGACTGCATCTTTATTAACCCCTCGCCCATGGTCCAGGGGTTAATAAAGATGCAGTCCCTTTTATTTACATTGTTTTATGGATTTGTCAGAAAAAAATTTGACGTGGGCTTCGCCGTATTTCTGGAACCAGCCGGATCCAGCAGGCAGCGACGGGCTGCCCCCAACCCCCAGGTGCCTATTTGTACCTGGCCAGACACAAGAATATATGGGAGCCCTTTTTTTTTATTATTTCATGAATTTCATGAAATAATAAAAAAAAAATGCGTGGGGCTCCGCGCAATTTCTATGTCTAGCCAGGTACAGCTAAGCAGCTGGGGGCTGGAATCCGCAGCGCAGGGAGGCCCAAGCTTTCTGGGCACCCCCCCGCTGCAAATTGCAGCCCGCAGCCGCCCCAGAAGATGGCACGTTCATTGAAGCGCCATCCTCTGGCGCTGAACCCCGCTCTTCCAGCGGCCCTGGTGGCGGCGGCACGCTGGGTAATAAAGGGCTTAATACCAGCTTTGTTATACAAGCTGGTATTAAGCCTGGGATTCTTAATGTCAGGCCAGGTTTGACCCGGCCACTAAGAATCTCCAATAAAGGGTTAAAAAAAACACAACACAGAGAAAATTTTTTATTAGAAATAAAAAAAAAAAGCCATTAGGGACTCCATCTTTAATTAAAAAAATCCTCTTCCGTCCGACGTAGTCCAAAACGCGATGCCCTCTCTGCTACATCCCCTGTGCATAGATATAGATGTCTATGCACAGGGAATGAGCAGACTGAGAACAATCTCAGCTCTGCTACATCATCTCTGTGCACAGGGAGAGCAGGTGGGCTCTAGGACCCTGGAGCTGCGGCAGCCTGCAGGCTGAGAGCAGACACAGAGCAGACAGCTGGACTCCTTACTGTGCGAGTTTCCCTGCGATTACTTGCACAGTAACGAGTCCAATGCAAGTCAATGGCAATCCTAGTTTTGTCAGAGTCTCTGACAAAACTAGGATTGCAATTGATTTGCATTGGACTCGTTACTGTGCGAGTAATCGCTGGGAAACTTGCAGAGTACCGAGTCCTGCAAGTCCCTTACTACTCGCAGAGTAACGAGTCCTAGCGAGTAGATTAGCCCATCCCTACTTATGCCGTGTAAGCCAGTAGATAGAAAAATAATGGAATCTGAGAGTCCTCAGTGGTTGATACCTTTCAATGGCTAACTGAAAAGATGGTAAGCAAAGCAAGCTTTCGAGACACTATGGCCTCTTCATCAGGCTAATAATGAGACAAATTCTGAAGACACACATATATAAATATGTAAGTTAGGATGATGCAGTAAATATGACAGGTCACGTAAAACAGAAAATAGTAGTCAGTCTTGTGAGGGGGAGAGGAGCCTGGGAGGTAAAATCAAAGTTCCAAGATAAGAGGAACAGATTGTATTATTGTTCTATGATTAGTGGTTGGTGGAGACCTGAAAATTCCTCAGTGAATGTAGAAAGCCATAAATCCATGCGAGACAGTTCACGTAAGAATTGTCAAAATTTCATTGTCCTCTAACTGGGGTCTGTTCAAAGATGTGATATCCCCAAATGCCTGGTTCAAAAAGGTCTTTCTGAGGTCCTCAAGGTGATTGTCTCTATCTGTAGGGTTGGAACATATCCGATTGTATCTGATGGCCTGGTTGTACACAATAGGGTTTTTATGTGTTTCGGATGAAAACTGTCCCATCGGAGATATGTTGGATGGTCAATTGGTTTCCGGTATAGGGATGTCTCTATTTCATTGTTCTGTAGCCTAATGATAGTGTCCAGAAAGCTGATTTCAGTGCAGGAGTAGTTGAGTGTTAAGTTGATGGTGGGATAAAACTGATTAAAGTGTTCATGGAACATGTTCAGCTGTTGCTCATACTTTGTCCAGATGATTAAAATGTCATCACTATAACGGTAATAGGCCAGAGGGCTGATAAGACAGGAGGATAAAAAGTTACCTTCAAGCTTGGCCATGAAATGATTTGCATATTGTGGTGCCATTTTGTTTCCTATTGCTGTGCCAGTCTCTTGTTAATATATATTGTTGTCAAATTTAAAATAGTTCTGTGTGAGGATGAATTTTGAAAGCTTCACCACAGAGTCAGCATCAATCCCTGTGTTTTCCAGAAAGGTTTTTTAGTCATTTAATCCATCCTGGTGTGGGATGTTGCTGTACAGAGATTCCACATCCATGGTGGCAAGGATGGTTCCTTCTGGTAGAGGACCTATTGCTGATAGTTTATTCAATAGGTCAGTTGTGTCCTGAATGTAGCTGGGTGTCTCTTTTACCAGAGGTTTGAGAACACCCTCTACCCACCCAGAAATGTGTTCGGTGCGGGTGCCCACACATGAAATGATTGGTCTTCCTGGATTTCCTGATTTGTGAATTTTGGGAAGCATGTAGAATATGCCTGTTCTTGGACTCTTTAGTATTAGGTCAACAGCTCTTAAGGATAAGTCAGGTAAACAAGAGACCAGCCTGTTTAATTCCTTGTGATAGTCCTGTGTGGGGTCAGACTCCAATTTCTTGTAGTAGGTGTGCCCGTCAGTTGTCTGTTTGCTTCCTTCAGTAGTCAGATTTGTTCACCCATGACTATTGCACCACCCTTGTCTGCAAGTTTAATAATGATTTCTTTGTTGGTTTTCAAAGGCTGTATGGCCCTTCTCTCCTGGGCATTGACGTTGGATGGTTTACTCTTGTATGTATCTAAGATAGTGGATTTTACCAAATGTCTGAAAGTGTAATTGTTTATCCAAATGGGAGTTTACGTTCCAGTTTGATCTTTTCTTGGTTGTCAAATCCCTCTTCTTCGGCCCAGTTGGGTTCTGAATCCTCTTTGTCACTTTAAAATTCCCTTAGGCGTAGTCTCCTGAAGTAATCCTCCATGTCACTGCACAGTTCAAGTTTATACATAGCTTTAGTAGGACAAAATGAGAGTCCCCTAGAAAGCACAGCAAGATTCCCTTTGATGGGTTTGTAATCCGAAAGGTTGATGACATAGATGCTTTTTGACAAGAGTAGTTGTCCAAGTTGTCAGGATTTGTCTTTGTTTTGTTTGTATTGCGTCCTGAATTGATGCACAGTCTATGTAAGGCCCCTTTCACACAAACGTTTCTGTCCGGATTTCGGCAGATCCGGACAGAAAACCGCATCTGCCGCCTAACGGCTGCACTTGCAGTGCTCTTGCGTTAAGCCAAATGCATTCTCTATGGGGCTTGCGGCAAGTGTGGTATTGCACGACTCCGGCACTTGCGGCAGTTGCACCCCGTAAATGAAAAACGCAGCTGACCGCGTTTTTTTTGCGTCGCAACTGCCACAAGTGCCAGATCGCGGCAATACTGCCCTTGCCACAAGCCCCATAGAGAATGCATTGGGCTTGCCCAAGTGTACCGCAATGCGTCTGTTAGGCGGCAGATGCGGTTTTCTGTCCGATCTGCGGAAGTGGACAGAAACACTGATGGGAAAGGGGTCTAATTTCTTTTCCTTGTTATGAATCAGAAGAGTTTGGAGTGTATGGTAATATTGTTCTAATTTCTGTTCCATGCTTTTTGTAAGTGTGTTCCTCTGTGTTTTTAATTCCCCCTGGTGTTTATTTATGTTAATGTTGATGATTATGGCTTACAGCCAATAAAACCCAAAGGTCATTATCTGAGAAAATTAAAATAGGAAGGATGAAGTGTCTGAGAATAAAATATTACCTAAATAAGTATCAGAAGGCTTCACCTTGTGTGGTTGTGAGAGTCACAACCACTATAAAAGCATATCACACTACTGCAGTCCCCAGGTGGTGCATATAGAGTAGGGAGGATGAAGGGTTAAAAATCGCTGCTGCCATATTCCACGAGACATCAAAGGGTGAATATAATATTGATTTATTAGTCAACACATTTCAGGGCTCCCTGGCCCCTTTCTCAGGACAAATCAATATCATATTGCCATGTTTCAGGCGTTCCAGGGACCCCTGAAACCATGACTAATAAATCAATATTACATATTATATTTACCCTTTAGTGTCTTGTTATTTTATAACAGCATGGCACGTTGGCTCAAGTGGTTAGCATTGCAGCCTTTGCATTGGGGTCCTGAGGTCCTGGGCTCAATTCCCACCAAGGACAACATCTGTAAGGAGTTTGTATGTTCTCCCCATATTTGGTGGGTTTCCTCCGGGCACTCCGGTTTCCTCCCACATTGTAAAGACATACTGATAGGATGTTTAGATTGTGAGCTCCAAGAGAGACAGCATTACTGATGTATGTAAAGTGCTATGGAATTAATAGCACTATATAAATTAATAAATATTATTATATATATGTTAAAATAATAAATGTGTCCTCACTTAATTATTTATTGTTCAATACATCATACACAAGGTTTCGTAAATGTCACATCAAGCAATTGTTAATATTGAGCCACAATTGCAATCATATAGTTACTGTTTAGTCTTTAATATTGTGGTTTAAATGCAGACTAATGAAAAACAACCCAGCAAGGCTTAATTCACTTTTAAAGGTTCAGCTAACCTAGCCGTGGTGACAAATCAAGAAGTCTTGAAGTGTTCTTTTCATTTTGACACATTATCTTAAAGACTTGGATCGCTGCTACTCCTGGGACAATGTTATTTTCTTGGTTTCTTCAACACACATACACCAAATTAAATGTCACATCCCATCAAGTTTACAGAGTGAACGTATGCTTACAAAGAGAAGATGTGAGAATAAATTGTTCCCTCAGTATTTCATTTGACAAGGTTTTGGTCATCAGTTTTCAATTGGATAATGTACTGTCATCCCAACAAGACAGTGAGAATGTAAAAAAGCTACTAATGATTCTGACTTGAAGTTGAAACCTTCAAGGATTTTTCCTTTTTTCGTTAAAAATCAGTTTGTTCAGTCAAATCAACCAGAAAAAAAGGCATTTAAATCGGTTTCGGGAACATCAAAGCTTATCTCCATCTGTCAGTGGAGACTGCGATCTGACACACTAATAACCCATGTATGATTCATGTTCCTCACTTGTAAATGTGTGTCTGCTGCACTTATTCCCCATATTTCATCTGCAACAGCAATTGTAGGAACCAAGGCTGCACAATAAAAAGGGAACCGTAATGATGGTTATGAACTATTCAAAGGCATCATTCCTTAGAAGAAATGTCCCAGAAACATGAAAAAACAATATCAAGACATTATCACGCAAAAGGACACTATAAACATGAGCATTTACCATCGTACATGTCATGTTCATCTACATCTCATACACATTTCCAAAGCTTCTTCTAAAATATATCATGACGAAAGATAAATACACAACTAATGAAAGCCTGATGACATATATGAGGTGAATCATCTAATATGAAATATATAGCATAGATAATATAATATGTGGTGAGCAAAGTACGAAGTGTATATAGACTGTTCAAAAAAATAAAAGGAGCACTAAAATACCACATCCAAGATCTCAATGAATGACATATTTTAGGAGTAAATTTTTATTCATTACATATTGGAATGCATTGTGAACAGTAAAACATTAAAATGATCAATGTATATCAGAATTAATATCCCATGGGCATCTGGGTTTGGATTGATACTCAAAATCAAAGCGTAAATTCAAATTACACAATAATCCACCTTCAGTGGAAATGCCTCAAGACAAGTAATGAGGCTCAGTAGTGTGTGTGGCCTCCATGTGCCTGTGTGACATCTCTACAATGCTTTGGGCATGCTCCTGATGAGGGGGAAAGCATGTTCTCCTGAGGGATTTTCCTCCCAGATCTGGATTACAGCATCGGTCAACTCCTGGGCAGTCTGTGATAAAACTTAGCATTGGTGGATGGAACAAGACATGATGTCCCAGATGTGCTCAATTTGATTAAGGTCTGGGTAACGGGCAGGCCTGTCTATATTATCAATGCCTTGATCATGCAGGAACTACTGACTCACTTCAGCCACGTAAGGCCTAGCATTGTCAGGGTACTCGGGTATCAGGCGGCAAAGGGTTAATGGTGTCTCGGGGAATGGCGGCAGCGCCTGATCCGTGTCCTGGGCCTATCTTTGAAAAGGGGGTGATATTTACAGGGGTTATGTACACGTTTTGTTGTCATGACGCCACCTGCAGTTTCTGGTGATTTGCACCAGCGTCGCCACAGTCCGCCGGAGGTAGATGGAATCGCGGCTAAGATGATGAAGTCCTCCGCAGGCAGGACTGGATCTCCAGGGCAGCAATCCTGTGAAGGAATAATTCATGCAAAAGAAGATGCAGGAGAATCAAAGTCACTTCACTCCGGGTACATTACTGGAAACTTCAGCAGCATTTTTTACAGTTCTCAGTTCAGCATTCAGATGTTAAAACAGTGCTAACAGGTGGCTGCAAGTGGATCCCAGGTGGTATGATGGAAACCCTTGGTGTGTGCCTTTTTTGGGTCTATTCTTTCCTGCACCCAGTAATTGTGTGAAGTACGGTGACTTGGAATCAGCCGGACCTCTGTTCTTCCTCTCACCCTTGCTCCCGTCGGATCACCTTCTGCTGGCCGACCGCTGAATCATCAAGCGGTGCCTGGTACCCTCTTTCGGGTGTTTATGTGCCCGAGGTTGCCTGTAGACTCCAGAGGACTCCGAATTTTCTGTGGTCCTATAGATCCCACAGGTGCGGGCTCCGGGACCTGGTAAGCTGTTGAGGCTAGACCTTCTCAAGTCCTTCCTTCCCCAACTGGCTGTCTGCGCCTGGGATCTCCCCTTTCTCTCTCTCCTGGTCCCTCAGCCGAGAGACCCTGTCCTTGTTCCTTCAGGCTCACTGCCTGACTTTCCGACTCTCTCTAGTTCTGGAGGCAAAGACCTGAAGCCTCTGCCAGAAGACCTCCTTGTTCCCCCTAGAGGTGGTTTTTATTCCCTCCCGGGTACCTCCCACTATGTAATCTAGTGTGGGGTGCTGGTTAATGGATTCCACCACCATCCTAGAATCTGCTTGCAGCTTGAGCATCTGCACCGCTTTTATGGGTGCAGCACCCCTTCAGTGACGCCTGCATAGCGGGGCGCCACAGAACCTAGTGTCTACCGAAACTGCATATGCTCACTTCTGGCTAGAACATGGAGGGCTATGCGGCCCTTCAAAAAATTGCCTGCACATACCATTACAGAGTCACTGCCAAACTTGTCATGCTGGAGGAAGTTGAAGGCAGCAGAACATACTCCACGGCATCTCCAGACTCTGTCATTTCTATCACATCTGCTCAGTGTGAACCTGCTCTCATCTGAGAAGAGCCCAGGGAGCCAATGTCGAATCGGCCAGTCTTGGTGTTCTCTGGCAAATACCAATTGTCCTGCATGGTGTTGGGCTGTAAGCACAAAACCCATTTATGGATGACGGGCCCTAAAACCACCCTCATGGAGTCTGTTTCTGAAAGTTTTAGCAGACACGTGCATAGTAGCCTGCTGGAGATAAATTTGCAGGGCTCTAGCACTGTTACTCCTTGCACAAAGAAGCAGTTAGCAGTCTTGCTTCTGGGTTGTTGCCTTCCTATGGCCCCCTCGACATCTCCTGGTATCTGCTCCATACTCTGAACACTATGCTACCCTTCTTGCCACAGCTTGCATAGATGTGCCTCCCTGAATGAGCTGCACAGCCTGGGTTGTAGGCATCTCCTCATGCTACCTCTAGGGATGAGAGCAATGAGAAAATACAAAAGTGACCAAAATAGTGAAGGAGGTGTGTCTTGTGTTCCAGCCTGGAACACATGTCATGCAATCCAAGGTCATGATATAATTGGTCTAAATGGAAAAGATGACTGTGCGTTCCACAGGATCATGTTTCATTGAGCTCAAGAGGTGGCACTGGCAATATCAAAAATTGCTATCCCAAAATGAAAGCAAATGGATAATTAGGCTCAATACTTCTACTCAATGAGCAGATATTTTTTCTTTCTCTAAACTAAGTTTTTTTTCACCTTTCTCTTATCCCTGTCCTCTTCCCTTCTTTGGTTCTGTAAATTGTGCTTGGCCACAATAGATCAATGTATAATTTTTTAAATTGTCATCAATGTTTTTTTTCTATAGTTATGTCAGACTATATGAATACTCATATAACAAACTTAGCCAGACAGCTGGCAATTTTCAAAGCAGGAATACACATCAGCATTAGGACTTGCTCACATAACTGTAAAACACGTATAAATGCTATCTGATGTCTTATCGGATAGCACTAGCTCCAATGTTATACTATGGGCAGTGCTGTTCAGCAATTTTTTCCATGCTGATTCGGCATGGGAAAATAGATGTTTAAATGCTACAATTGGCAATAGCCACCCATACAAGGCTATGGGTGCATGTGAAGCATTTAATTGCATGAAGATGTCATCTAAGTGCAGTCCAATATATGCCAAGACAGACAAGGGAGAAGATGAAGAAATTAAGCTCTCCATCTTCTCCTCACCTGTACCCTGATTCTCACACGCCAGAAAAATGTCACTCGGCTCACACTCACATCAGAGTTTGAGCTGAGTTTCATTAGCCTATATCATTTGATTATCTTGCATTGGATGCTTCACGCATCACCCTGGCCATTGAACAAGCTGTCAGTCAGTGCTGGGGTACAGGTACAACCACCACTACACAGAGCTGCAACTGAAGCTCAAGCATCACCCCTATAATCGAAAGCCTGAGTCTGCCAGAATGAATTAAGTTCACTGACTCACAGTAGTGGTGCACTTAGAGCATGCGCTGTGCAGCTTCAGAACAATAAAAATCTGCAGAATCACTCCACAGGTGTAGGCTAAAAGTCTTTTTTCACATAACAGGTACTCATTAAGACTGACCCATATAATTTATTGGAACCATTAACATATTTTTTTTTTTTTTACAGATATGTTACCGTTCTGTCAAACTTATTGCAGGTAATAGGCCAGGGTCACATTTGCGGTTGGACCCTGGCCTGCCGGATTCCGGTTTCAACTTAGCAATTTTTCCATCACCGCATAGCGTTTCCGCTATGCGGTGCTGGAAACCGCAGTCCCTAGTTACCCGGTGTTTACCTGCACGACCTGTCACACAGGCAGCGGCTCGGAGGGCGTTTTACAGCGCCGCACAGGAAACCGTTGCAGACACGATTTCCTGTGCGGCGCTGTAAAACGCCCTCCGAGCCGCTGCCTGTGTGACAGGTCGTGCAGGTAAACACCGGGTAACTAGGGACTGCGGTTTCCAGCACCGCATAGCGGAAACGCTATGCGGTGATGGAAAAATTGCTAAGTTGAAACCGGAATCCGGCAGGCCAGGGTCCAACCACAAATGTGACCCTGGCCATACTCTAAGGGTACCATCACACTGTACGATGGCACCGGAGGTGTCGGCGGCGACAGGCGGGAGCGCGCATGTTTTGCCGCCCCCGCCAGCGTCACCATCCCCCATTTACATGGGGCGACACCTTCGGCGACGTCCCAGCGATCTGACAGGCGGCATCGCCACTGAGGTTTCTTAAAACCCCAGCGACGATGCCTTAACATGGGAGCCTATGGCTCCCATCGCCTAACAGAACGCCGTCGGCCGTTTACATGGGGCGATGTGTATACATCGCCCCAGATCAGCCGCCTGGTTTCTGATCACTGTTCTGAAACCAGGCGACCACTAAAAGGCGTCACCATCGCCTAATTACATTAGGTGATGCAGGGGCGATATCGGTGCTGATAGGCCACGCCCCTGCATCGCCTAAGAAATCGGCAGTGCCGTCGCACAGTGTGGCGGTACCCTAATGTTCTTCTGATCAGATTAAAAAAACATATTACAAGCCAAAAACGTTGATTTTCCATCCATATTGTAATTAAATGAATGATGCATGAAAGAAAAACAGTTCATTTTTGACTGTTGTAAAAGAAGGAACAGATGTGTAAAAATAACCTTAAATCAAGCCTGCACAGCATGAGCCAAATGTGGGACGCTGCATTTCTCATCTTCCTATATTCAGCTGTATTTATGTCTTTAAGGCGGCCGTCACACGCTGCAATATCGTGAGCGATATTGTAAGCGATCACGTGCACGCGCGATCACTAACAATATCGTTCACATCGCTGGTGAGATGTCACACAGACAGACTCACCAGCGATGTGGAGCAGCGAGATTGCTGGTAACTATGGTACACATCGGTTTACTAGGCGCCGCGCGGCGCTTAGTAACCCGACGTTTACCATAGATACCATCTCCCAGCATAGGCTCTGCCGCTGGGAGATCGTTCATCGTGGTGTCACACATCACGATGAAGCAGATTGAACAAGCGATGATCGCTTGATATGAGCTCCGGCTCTCATATCTATAATGTCACGATCAAGCGATTTTACATTGTAAAATCGCTTGATCGCACGTAGCGATGCACAAACGATATCGCTTAAGCGATCAAAAAGCAGATCGCTTAAACGATATCGTTCAAGAAATTGAACCGCGTGACGGCCGCCTAAGATGCAAATTCAACTGAATGCTTTAATGCTGGGACTGGGCAAAGGAAAGGAGCAATCATCCTCCTACAGCTTAGCGTGCATCAGTGTGATAAGGTCATTACACTTTTGGCCTCAATACACTACTGCTATTACCTATGCTGCAGCACAGAGGAGGTGAGGATGCTACCAGAAATAGAAAGTACTCCAAGAGAAGCCAAGGATTATATATACTACTATAAAGGGAAGAAGGGGTTAGTGCTGCTATGAGGACATCTTAGGGGGCACGGGGGGAGAGGGGTGGGGGTTGTGAGAAATATAAAGTAAGGACAGTATGCAGAGAGATGAAGGGTATGGGGGAAATTATGGAGCAGTGTTGGGTGTCATACAATATTATATTATGGAGCAATGCAGGGTAGAGGGGAACATTATGGAACTGTGTAGGATGTGGGGAACAGTATGATGCAGTGTGGTGGGGGAGCAAAGGAAACTGAGTAGAAAATGTTTCTTTTTTTTTTTGCAGAGGCAGAGCAGGGAACATATATACCAGGATGGGGAATAAAGATATTTATACACCAGGATTTGGAATATATATACAAGGATGCGCCCAGGATATATAACCCCATCCTGGACCCATCCTTGTAAATATATCCCAAATATACCATGATGGGGGACATATATACCAGAATAGGCTCAGGAAGAGGGACACATACATCAGGATGGGGGACATATATATCAGGATGGTGATGGGGCCATGATGGGGGATACATATTAAAATGAGCCCAGGATAGGGTCATATAGACCATAATAAGGTTCATATATTTCAGGGTAGGTCCAGGATGGGGGACATTTGTACCAGGATGGGCCCAAGGTGGGGACATATATACAAAGATGGGGGACATTTATACCAGGATGGGCCCTAGTAGGGAGAAACATATACAGGGTGGGTCTAGGATGTAGGACATTTGTACCAGAATTTGGAACATACATACCAGGATGTACCTATGAATGGATAGACAAGGGCGCAATGGGTCTTATTTACTGATTAATGTGGTACATGTAGTGCACTGACTGCTCACCTTGATCAGTTGTGTGACCCACAACCGGTATCAACATTTTGATCCAGCGATGCAGGACTCTCCCACTCATGGTGGCCAGTGTATTCTCCAAATGGACAGAAATAATGTGGTGTGCGCTGCTGTGTGTGGAGCAAAGAACAGACATCCAGAAGATATTTTTGGTGACTTTATTTCTTGATGCGTTTCAAGACCATCCCGGTATCTTCCTCATTAGTACACCAACATGCTCAATGCGCATGTTAGTGTACTCCTGAGGAAGAAGCCAGAACGGTCTTGAAACGCATCAAGAAATAAAGTCACCAAAAATATCTTCTGGATGTCTGTTCTTTGCTCCACACACAGCAGCGCACACCACATTATTTCTGTCCATTTGGAGAATACATGCCAGGATGGAATACATATAGATCAGGATGGGGTACATTTAGATCAGGATGGGGGATATATAGAAGGATAAGATATATATACTAGGAAGGGCCCAGAATGAGGTACATATATATCAAAATGGGACTCAGGATGGGGGATATTTATACCAGGATGGGGATATATACTTGGAATTTGCCCAAAATGAGGGACATTAGTACAGGATGGAGAACATTACTTCATAATGGCGGAAGGGAAACACATATGTCTCCCTAGGATTTAAATTGCTACAAGTGCCCATACATCTGTCCAACATGCTTGAAGTGGATGTAGGGAGATGAGGGGAGCTCAGATCCAAACTTAGCACTGGGGCACATCAGACTCTAGTTATGCCACTGCTGATATCACCTTATAATAATAATGTACAAGGCTCTATCAAAAAACTAACCAGGTCCTTTAATTTATTTATGAAGGATACCCCTAGCTTACAATTGATTTACTGCAAGAATCGTTCCACCAACCATTACAAATAATTAAAAATGTAGAGGAACACATACTAGTGACGCCATGGGCAGGATCTAACAAGGTGTTCTCAAATTAAAGCTAATCTGTTTTAAGGGATGACTTTTTTTACTTCTGCATAGGTATATACACATAAAAGAACATACACTGGCAAAACCTAATCTCTGTAATATTGATATCAATGGAATAACAGATTGAGGTGCTTTCCTGCAGCTTGTTTTTATGGAGGGCCACTTGTCTCCTGCCACGTTGAGAGCAGTTATGTGCAATTATATGCTTCTTCGATTGTCACAATCTTTACTTGTTAGGGCAGATCTTCCTACAAGGTCTTCCTACTATCATGCAAAGTAGATATCAAATATGACATAGTTACACTTATGTTACTGGCCTGGAGTTAAGTGATCACTTGAAATGTAAATATACTATAATAAATAAGAATCTGCCTTGCTGGTCCACATGCATTCATTATGCTGCATGAATGCTTAGCAAACATTATGTCACCATGAATAATTTACTCTGTAATATTATATTTATATCCAGATAATGTGAGAAAAAACATCTTTTCAGCTGCCCATAATATTACCTTCTATGTCAGATGACATGCTTATTTATATGACTCAGATTGTTTTAACCAACAAGGGACTACATGCATTACTTTAATGCTTTAATGGTCCGATTCTCAATTAATTCTCAGTGGTCGACTTTCTTGTGACTTCTAGGAGTGGGAAGCTGGTATTAATGTGATCAAGGTAATGTATATCTATTCTTAAATGTATTCTTGTAAATGTGGAAAATTCAATGTCTTGTTGTTCTACTTAATTAGTCACTTTATTTTGAGAAAAGAAGTCTATTAATGTAATTGTATTAAATTTCTGGTACTTTAGTTTCTTTTTCTAGCACTGTGAGGGGTATCCTCTATTTATAAGTATGAGGAAAGAAAGATATACTGTATTAAGAGTTAGCTCTTAGATGTTTATTAAAATAGCATAAAAAGAAAAAAGATAGCGGCACTCACCGGGCGTGTTTCAAAGGTGCTTTATTTGGGTACCCTCATTCCAGGGTCCCACTCAGGAGGGAGGGGGTGCAGAGACAGCAGAGATGACGGATCTCCGTTTCGGGGCTCCTACCCCTTCCACGGACCTCAATGTCTCATTGAGGTCCGTGGAAGGGGTAGGAGCCCCGAAACGGAGATCCGTCATCTCTGCTGTCTCTGCACCCCCTCCCTCCTGAGTGGGACCCTGGAATGAGGGTACCCAAATAAAGCACCTTTGAAACACGCCCGGTGAGTGCCGCTATCTTTTTTCTTTTTATGCTATTATTGATGTGATATATAGCGGGCACCCAGAGGCGGCCAGCAATGCCCCACCTCGCATATACCCATATGAAAAAATAAGCACTTCTCCTAACTTAGCAGTGCCCAGTGAACAGGACTTTTTTTGATTATTGAACATGTTTATTAAAATGTTATACCCAAAATTACAATACTGCCTTGTAATTATCTTAATATATATTTAATTATTTGTACCAATATAGCTAAATTTTAAATCTCCCATTTTTGCACACATCACCGCCCTAACATACCCATCTGGAATCTATTTATCAACCAAACACCATTCTATCCATTCTGCTGCAGGTCTAGTACTCCTGGTCGAGCACACACAGTACAGTCTATCTATAAATTTACACTCGTAATTACCAGCTGGCTACCAACACAGCTCTGCTATGCCTTCATCACATATATTCAGTATATGAACAAGTTACCGTAATCTATGTTTAGAATGTACTGTATTCTTCAATACACTGTATGGCCCTCTACACTACTTAGCCAGAAGTATTTTATTTTCTGACATACTGTATATACTATATAATGTTTGTCTTTATATGCATTTGCAGCTTTACATCTTTGATCTGTCAACAGCAGCATCAAGCACAGCTCAGCTGTATTACGCTTAGTTCTGTTTCGCTTCAACAATGGTTATTTCAATGTTCTGTAGGCACAGCAGAGTGCTGAAAAGCTGAGCTAAGTTTAATTCCTACTAACAGATTATTGATGAAACAATATGCATTCAGCTATATTGATGTATTTGTTTACAAAGAGTGCAGCATCACGCTGAAGGCTCCTATCACGAATCCTCCACTTTGTGTGTCTTTGATGCAAAGATTGACAGCTTGCTGCACTATGGAATCAGGGCTATGCTGAGCTGTCAGTTTGGTTTGTGACAGCTCAGTTGGCCAATCTAGTGCTGGGGCACGCTATGCTGTCGGGGTGTTGGTTGACAGCACAGCCATCCAATCTGAGACTGGAAGGTGCTGGACATATTCACGAGTTTCCTGTTCTCTATGAATGCCAAGCTACTTAGCTGAACAGTTAGTCCAGACCTCTGATCGTCATTGCATTTTACTCATAGGTGCTTGTGGGCTCCATTCATCTATGCTCTGTCTTCTGAGCTATAGCTACCAGACCCTGGACCTCTTTGACCATCCATTCACTTTGTCCCTTTGCTTTCTATGCTATCCTCATGGTATTCTGACCCTGGATCATGACCTGACTAAGCCTTTTTCTAATTCCTTAGTCTATGACGTGCTCTCTTGGTATCTGAACCCGGAACATTTAACTACCCTGACTCATGGCTAGTCTATGTAGTGACTAGCGTCAAAGAGTCAACATAAATGTAAACATTGTGTATGTTAAATTTAGACTGCACTACTGCTATTAAGAATATACTTAGAAAATGAAAGTACTCCACAAAAAATTCATGTGTACCCACCATCTGCAATAAAGGACCTTGGTATGAGTTTAATGCAGTCATTACTGCTTGCACCTGTTCACCTGTGCTTTATTTTCTAAAGAGGTGCCAATGAAATGTTGTTCCTATAATGGTGTGCATGGCAGAACATTAATGTACAAGACAATTACCGTACATTAATTAATTAATTAATGTACAAATTCATCCATCAGATAGCTTCAAGCATATTCATGCATCAGCAATCAGGTGTGGCTAATCAAGACCTACAAAAGAGCAAAGGGAAGGACTTGAAGTGCTGAAAATAAGCAATATGCTGTTGGGAGTTATTCTGCAGAGGTATTTCTGAACTGATCAGCATCATAGTCATAGTCTATGAATAAGAGCAGAGTGACGCTCGAAACGCGTCAGACGGAGGGTCTGCATACCCATATTCATATGTAAGCTTATGAAGAAAAAAACAAAAATTTAAATGCATGGAGAAGCCTGTGGTGCCAGATCTTCCTTTTTGCTGATTTCGTTCAGGTGGTGCCGGCTGCCTGGTCCAGGCACACATTCTAGGAGCAACACGCAGGATTGAAGCACTATTCCCTTCCCTGCTCCTTTACTTACATTTCTGAACTGATGATGGTTCTGGTGATGTATTCTTGTGCTGTTGTTGATTCTGATCCTATGCACATATAAAAACCCATAACCATACACACGTAACATAATCCATAATATGGCATGGTGTCGTCTGCCAAGTTAATAGTTACAATATTTATATTCATGTTAGAAGAATTAAAGGAGTTGTCCAGATTTGTGATGAAAATCAGTAGTCAATATATGTGGCTGCAATAGTAACTAAATAATATGAATGACTGGCTTCAACCTCTAAGTGTAGGTGCAAGCAGAAAAAATACATTCAATATAAGGGAGTTATCTGCTGCGACACTAAACACTATGTGCACTTTAATGAGTGCCAGCAGTGGCTAAACTGCACAGCTAATACAGACAATGTGAATAGGGGTATAGCAATCACTGCTCTAGATTCAATGCAAAGTGGAAGGCTTAGCTTCAGCAGTAGCTACTGCGGAGTGCCCGGAAACCAGCGACAAGGTGCTTCCATTTTTCCGGGTCCTAACGCTATGACTAATGGTGGTATGTGAGATAGGCTGGGGTTACACATAAGCCCTCAGTCAGTTTTTGGCTTCAGTTTTGTCATTTTTTTTTTCTAAGTCCAAAAACTGACAGAAAAACGCATTGGGTGTAATAAACACCCTGTGCGTTTTTCTCTGGAGCTCAAAACATTGCCCTGTCCGTTTTTGAGCCAAAAACGCAGTAAACAGCGTTTTTGGCATCAGTTAAAAAACGCATGCGTTTTCATGCGTTTTTTTAACATGGGGCCCTATGGGAAACGCATGCGCAAACGCATGCAAACGCATGCACTTACGTTTGCGCATGCGTTCGCGCATGCGTTTTTTTAATGAAAATTCCAAAAACGTACAGGAGTGCAGGAGACACAAAAAGCACCCTATAAAAAACGGATTGGTGATGAAAATGACTTCCAAAAACGGATTTCTATGTGTAACCCCAGCCATACTGGGTTTATATGCCTCTATTCTGATTAAAAACAAGAAAAGTATGTGTTAGACTCAGACAAAATGGAGACCTCAGCTGGTCACAGGGCGGGGGAAGGGGGATAAGGAGGGCGCTCAGTCATAAAAAATACAATAGTAACTAAATAATATGAATGACTGGCTTCAACCTCTAAGTGTAGGTGCAAGCAGAAAAAATACATTCAATATAAGGGAGTTATCTGCTGCGACACTAAACACTATGTGCACTTAAATGAGTGCTTTTCAGCAGTGGCTAAACTGCACAGCTAATACAGACAATGTGAATAGGGGTATAGCAATCACTGCTCTAGATTCAATGCAAAGTGGAAGACTTAGCTTCAGCAGTAGCTACTGCGGAGTGCCCGGAAACTAGCGACAAGGTGCTTCCGTTTTTCCGGGTCCTAACGCTATGGTTTCCGGGCACTCCGCAGTAGCTACTGCTGAAGCTTTGCACTTTGCATTGAATCTAGAGCAGTGATTGCTATACCCCTATTCACATTGTCTGTATTAGCTGTGCAGTTTAGCCACTGCTGAAAAGCACTCATTTAAGTGCACATAGTGTTTAGTGTCGCAGCAGATAACTCCCTTATATTATATGTGGCTGCAGACTTCTCGCTGTAAAGATTTTCCGGTATTGGCAATGAGAGTGGGAGGTTACATAACCGTAACTATGCAATTTGCATGAATGCGGTCACATGCAGATTAGACATGCAGCTTTGTTCAATTCACTTGTATTGAGTGAGACCATTTGTTGCAATGAGGCTGGAAGTTTGTAAATTCCAAACCCATGACCACTTTACCTCCTGCTACCGGAACAGGACAATCCTGTCAACGTGCAGCGTGCAAGCTGTGAGGATTCAGAAGTCTGCAGTCGCATATTGTAAATTTGCAAATCACATATCAGTGGTCACACGACTACTCAAACCGTTTAAGCTGTGTATAGTAGGAGACACCAAATGGAATTCTTGCCTTGGCTTCTGGAAAACCTAGATACTCCTCTACAGTAGCTGGAAAGTAGATATTATTTTAACAAATCTTAAAGACATGCTGCAAAACATAATATTTATAAAGATTGACACACATTCATAGATTTGAAATCCATAGCAAGAATATTTAAGGCTAGGGCCACATTAGCGTTGTGGCCTCCGCCATGCTGGATCCGGAATAGATCAGTATTCCAGCAACATTAGCACTGCGTTACTGTAGTGTAACGCTGCCTTAACGCTGCCGTAGAGTAGTATGGCTGACGGGACCCAAAGCGCGTGCAAACACTAGCATGAAAATGCCGGAGTTTGAAATCTCACACTATTTTGTAGTGGACAGCTTAACGCTGCAGGCATCAAGCAAAAAATGGGTACCAGAAAATACCTAACTCAAACCAAGTATAGAACATAAAAATATAATTTATTACATATCATCATTAAAAATCCATAAGAATCAACACACAAACAGACATACAATCAAAATAGCAAAAAAACTAAAAATATTAATCCCCTATTTTCCATAGAGAAAGATTGTGTGGGAGATTGAAAACGTCCACCAAACTGTCTCTAGGGTAAATACAGCCCTATCTAACAATGGAGGATTTTCACCCTAATCAGTGGTGTCTTCGCTCTTCGGCAGCTGTCCCTAAGAGACTGCCCCTACACTTTCTAATTTTTTACACAATTGTATATAAAGATACATAAATGCCGGGAGTCCTCCTCGTATAATTCGGACAAAGTCCCAATATAGAGAAATACCTTATGGGCTCGGACACACTCATCCGAATTTGATGGACGAGACTTGGAACAGGCTGGAGCAGTGACCCTGAATGGCCTCTCTCTCTGGACAGGGAATGTGATGCTGCACAGAAACACAAGCAGCTGTCATTCCCCGTCCAGAGAGAGAGAGGCCGTTCAGGGTCACTGCTCCAGCCTGTTCCGAGTCTCGTCCGTCAAACTCGGATGTAAGTAGCAGAGTGTGTCCGAGCCCTATGTGTAGATTCATCCATAAGTACGCCACTGGAGAACTGCAATCAATCGATCAACATGTATCCCACCTTGCAGATGTTATGACACCTGTTTTATATGCACAATAAATAAGGGAGCACCTATTGGATTCCATGTGGTCTGATGTCTACTTTTCTCTGGATATTGTATCAGCCCTACCGACGGGCAGTGAGTCAAGACCTGGATCCTGCTTTGGATTGTCCTGGAATAGTCATACGGTGAGCAGAACACTCTTCTTTATTTCACAGTCGATCAACATTTTAGGCTGAAGGCACTGTGTGTGCCTCTCGTGAGTGTAATGCGAGGGAAATTCAAATTGCACTCGAACCAGTGTTACCATATCAGGCAAGGCACACTGAAGCATGACCCCTGCGCTGAACTCGCTCTGCGAGTCAAATGCAAGTTCAGTCGCAGCATGCTGCGACTGAACGCATATTTGACATGTGAGTGACTAATAATAGTCAATGGGTGCGAGGAAACCTTGCACCCAGACAGCACACTGTGCTAGTCACTTATGCGTGTGCTATTCTCCCGACACAGGAAAGCCCGATAGCTATTATATCTACAGATAAAGATCTGTAGATATAATAGCTTTGTCAGGCTTTGTGGTGCTTTAAAATATAAAGGGGGGGGGACAAGAGGCGCAATAGTGCCCTATCACTAGTGACACTAGTATGTATACGGTGGTGCTGTGTGGCCGCTCACCTGATCCAGTTGTGGTCCCCACAACTGTTTAACTGCGTTTAGGAATCAATGTTCCAAGCTGCTGCAGACCTCCACCTACCACTGATCGTGTATGTTCCAAGAGAAGTGATGGAGTAATGGTGTGTCACGGTCCGCGCTGCTTCTGGATTAAAACTCACAAAGAGCCCAGCAAACTTTATCCCTTTATTCCTTAATCAACGCGTTTCAACGCCACAACCCGTGTCTTCCTCAGGGATCCCTGAGGAAGACGCCGGTTGTGGCGTTGAAACGCGTTGGATTAAGGAATAAAGAGGATAAAAGTTTGCTGGCTCTTTGGTGAGTTTTAATCCAGAAGCAGCGCGACCGTGACACACCATTACTCCCATCACTTCTCTTTGTGGTGCTTTGACATTTTCATTTTAAAATTTCCCGGGGTTAACCAGCATATTAACCCCATCTGCAGCCTCTGTGCTGCATGTCAGCCATTTTTGTCATGCTAGTTTGTGTCCAGTTATGTCACACTCCCTGGACACAAACTGATATGTCAGAATGTGTCAGCTGGGATTAATGCAGTTTTTTAATTAATGTCGGCAATTACCGCTATTCATTAAATTACTGTATTCTCCAGCTGTTTGCAGGACTCAGGAGGAGCTGTCCATGGTCCTGTACTTTAAAAGTGTGAATTTATAGCCCTAGTCCTTGGTACTGAAAGTTCACACTAAGACTTTTTGCGTTGAAACGCGTTGGCCTTAGCACCTAGCACCTCGCCTGCTTGTAATATTGTAGTTTTTATGTGGAATAAAATATACCACTTTTGGAAATGGATCATCGTCTCACTGGATTTGCTCTTCTTGAAAGTTCACGCTGTTACAGTACAGTAGCTCTCCATGGTCCTTATCATTATAGCTGGATGCTGAAGCTGTTCAGATTGCGGTCAGCACCCAGCTATAACGATCAGGACCATGGAGAGCTCCTATACTGTAACAGTGTGAACTTTCAGTACCAAGGACCAGGGCTATAAATTCACGCTGTTACAGTACAGAACCATGGAGATCTCCTCCTGAGTCCTGCAGCCAGACAGAAAATACAGTAATTTAATGAATATCGGTAATTGCTGACTTTTATTTAAAAACTGCATTAACCCCTTCTGACACATTCTGACATGTCAGTTTGTGTCCAGGGAGTGTGGACATAATTGGACACAAACTGGCATGACAGAAATATGGAGTTAAACATACATAACCGGCTTATTAACTGCATCTGCAGCCTCCCAGCTGACATGCAGCACAGAGGCTGCAGATGGGTTTAATATGCTGGTTAACCTCAGGAAATTCAAACACTGCTGGTGTTTGAATTTGCCAGATTGCAGACACAGTATCCAATCATCTTTCCCCGCTGTGACAGCAGCGGTGAAAGATGATTGATAAAAACACAGCCGCTGTTCGTTGTATGTAATTGCCGGGTTGCCGACACATTAACCATTCAGCTATCACTGATATGATAGCAGCGGTGAATGCTGAATGGTTATATCATGGGTGATTGCTATCCAAGGTGCTGAAGTGTTTCCTTCAGCATCTTGCATAGCCCGGACATTCAAACACCAGCAGTGTTTGAATTACCCGCTAATTGCTATCCAAGGTGCTTCAGCACCATGGATAGCATTCAGCCCACGATTTAACTATTCAGCATTCACTGCTGCTGTCACAGCGGTGATAGATGAATGGTTAATGTGCCAGCAACCCGGCAATTGCACACAGCGAACAGCGGCTGTGCTTTAATCAATCATCTGTCACCGCTGCTGTCACAGTGGTGAAAGATAATTGGATAATGTGACGGCAACCCGGTAAATTCAAACACCGCTGCTTGACAGCAGCAGTGTTTGAATACGCCGGTAAATGCTGTCGGTGGTCCAGAAGTTTGGTCGGCGGGATTACATGCTGATAAATCCCGCCGATCAAATTTAAGGACCGTGGACAGCATCACACAGACACTTAGCACACACTCACGCAGCACACTCGCAGCATACTCACATGCATACAGCCATGCACACACACCCACACGCACCACACTCACACAAAACACACACAACACTCGCATCGCTGTCATGCATCAAACACGCTCCATGTTGGATGCATGGCAGTGTACCTCCAGCCTTATGTGACGGCTCCATAGCTCGACTGTTTCCCCCACTTTATGTTCTGAGGTTCATCAAAAGACCAGAGCATGTTAAATTGCTTACTGCCCTGATATATGAGTTGATGAATCCTGTGGGATCCACTGAACGATTAATGGCAGTTCCCCAGTGGTGTCTTTACAGCCTAAAGAAACTGAGGGTAAAGGTACTGGACTGGCCAAGCAGGTCTCTTGACCTAAACCCTAATGAACATCTGTGGGGCGTTCTGAAATGGAAGGTGCATGATCACATGGTCTTTAACATCCACTAGCTCCATGATTTTTTCATTGAGGAGTGGAAGAGGATTCGCTCCAGTGCAGCTCAAGTGAAGTCCATACCCAAGAGAGTTAAGGCTGTGCTTGAAAAAAATGGTGGACGCACAAAATATTGTCAATTTTGCCATTTTCACTTGAGGGTGTACTAACTATTGTTGCCATAGGCTAAGGCTGGTTTCACACTTGTGGACCCCTCCGCAGCGTCCTGCGGAGGGTATCCGCAAGCTGAGCACAGGCACCGCAAGTCTCTATGTTTAACATGGGGACGCAGGTGCCTGCGCTCGAGTGCAGATTGGTGTGCGCACCCTGTGCACACCCATTCACTGCAATGTATGATTTGTACGCAGGCGGGTACTGCACTCATAAAAGAGAGTGTAGTACTCCTGTAACTAGGGGATTGGGATGTCACATAAGGGACCCTCATTATACCCATACACACACCTTAGAGCAAGGGACTTGGGTGGATCCATTGCCAGGGAGGCCTAGTCCTGGGGGCGAGGAGCTAGGTGGGGTAGTGCAAGAGCGGGAAGACAGTTAGTGGAGAAGGCTGTGAGGAGCACAGCGGAGTATGTCTCAGGAGAGATCCTCCTTACAGAAAGAGACCCTAGGGGCACCAGGAATTGCAGTGCACCCGAATCCAGGCCTGGTACAACCACTAGCTGGAGGGGTTCTGTCCCGGTACGGAGGACCGGCTCTGAGGGCAGTGCGGATGTTCATCCCCGAGCTGCCAAACCAGAGGCACGAGCTTCTGTAGGAACCTGGCATGATCACCAAAAGGCCCCATATAGGTTCCGGAGGACCAGGAAAGGAACCCTCCAGAGAGGATCTGTGGGAGCTGGCTGAGGGCTCTGCATGCAGGAGCGCTACTAGGAAGCAGGAGAGAGAGCGCGGTGAGGGACAAGAGAAAAGAACAGCAGGTATGCCCCCGAGGGTCACAAGTGAGATGTCTTGGTACCCTGGTGACTACCCAGGCCAGCAGACCCCGTTAAGACTGTAACACCTATATGCTTCCTGAAGTCTGCCAGTAAAACCTGTACAGAGTTAAAGACTGTGTGAGGTATTTTAATTTGCCTACGCTTGAGGAGCCGCACACATGTTCCTTGATTAAGACTGTAACAGAGCCCCTGAATGAACTGCTTCCCAGTATAAATCCCTATTCTCCACCACTGCCCCGGGAAACCCCCTCCACCTACTGGGAGCGTTACCAACAAGCTGCATCATCAACACCCCGGAGGTCTGCAAGCAGCGCCAGTATTATTACAGGGAACCGTAGGTGGCATCATGAGACATTATCCCTTGTAAATAACCCCCTTTTAAGAAGAGGACCCAGGGCACGGAACCAGGCATCGCCCGCCCATGACACAACAAACTCCCCAATCCGTGAACTGAAGGCCCGGGTACCCCAGGCCCTGGGGCAGGACAGGTTTGTGCATTGTCACTGTTAGCTCAGGAGAGTCCAGCAATACATAGAGCAGGCATATAGAGTGGGGGCTGGCATAAAGTGTGAACATCAAAGTCGGTGGCCTCTATATGCCTGCTGTATGTATAGCTGTAGTCTCCTGAGCTGAAATGAAAAGGCAAAAATGTTCTCCAGAGATCTTTGACTTAGGGAACAAATTAAGTAAAAAAAAAAAAAGAATTTATACAGAAAATATCAGCAAAAAAAATAAAAAAATAACAAAAATACAAAGTCATCACTGCAAAAATAAGTTAAAAGAAAATCAGATTTTTTTCACCAAAATAAACCATTTTTTTGCTAACAGTACAAATAACAAAAAACTACAGGTATTAGGTACCACTTGGACTGTGATGACATGGAGAATTTACTCATTATCGGGTATGTAGCATTAAATAGTGTAAGCAAGTATATTAGCATCACACAAAAGAAATATACCATATATACTCGTGTATAAGCTGAGTTTTTCAGCCCAAAATTTGGGCTGTAAAGTCTCCCCCTCGGCTTATACACGAGTCAATACGGGTGGGGGCTGTGGAGGCTGCAGGAGGCGGGGGAGGCTGCTGTATGAGCGGCCCCGTCACGTGGGGCCGCTCATTATATATGCACTGCTTCCCCCTGTCAATCAGCGGCAGGGGGAAGCAGTTCATATATGCCCCCAAATGCTGGCACTCTCCCCCCTTGTAAGGGCCCCCCCGCTGGTTATATTACCATCCCGGTCTTCTGATCAGCGCCGCTCCTCGGTGCTCCGTCCGTCCAGCTACATCCGGGATCCTCGGCCGTCGCAGGCATATGACGTCATCGTGCGACGGCGGGAGATCCCGGATGCAGCGAGGACGGAGAATGAAGAACGGAGCACCGAGGAGCGGCACTGATCAGAAGACCGGGATGGTAAGATAAGCAGATGGGGGGTGAGTGCCAGCATTTGGGGGCAGCTGGGTACCCCCAGGGGGCTGCTGGGTACCCCCTGGGGGCTGCTGGGTACCCCCAGGGGGCTGCTGGGTACCCCTTGGGGGCTGCTGGGTACCCCCAGGGGGCTGCTGGATACCCCCTGGGGGCTGCTGTATTACCCCCAGGGCTGCTGTATATACTGCTGGGGCCTGTATACCACTGGGGCTGCTGTATACTACTGCTGGGGCTGCTATATACTACCACTGGGGCTGCTATATACTACCACTGGGACTGCTGGGGCTGCTATATACTACCGCTGGGGCCGCTATATACTACCACTGGGGCTGCTATATACTACCACTGGGACTGCTGTGGTTGCTATATACTACCACTGGGGCTGCTGGGGCTGCTATATACTACCACTGGGACTGCTGGAGCTGCTATATACTACTGCTGGGGCTGCTATATACTACCACTGGGGCTGCTATATACTACCACTGGGACTGCTGGGGCTGCTATATACTACCACTGGGGCTGCTGGGGCTGCTATATACTACCACTGGGGCTGCTGGGGCTGCTATATACTACCACTGGGACTGCTGGGACTGCTATATACTACCGCTGGGGCTGCTATATACTACCACTGGGGCTGCTATATACTACCACTGGGACTGCTGGGGCTGCTATATACTACTACTGGGGCTGCTGGGGCTGCTATATACTACCACTGGGGCTGCTGGGGATGCTATATACTACCACTGGGGCTGCTATATACTACCACTGGGGCTGCTGGGGATGCTATATACTACCACTGGGGCTGCTGGGGCTGCTGTATACTACCACTGGGGCTGCTGTATACTACCACTGGGGGGGGGGGCCTGTATACCACACTGCTGGGGGCTGTATACCTGTGCTGGGGTCAACCCTCGGCTTCTACACGAGTCAATAGGTTTTTCCAGATTTTTGGGGCAAAAGTAGGGGGGTCGACTTATACACGGGTCGGCTTATACACGAGTATATACGGTAAATCATCATTAACAGAATTGAGTATTAGTATTTTCTTTGTGCCACAAAATATCTAAAAAAATGATAGAAAATGCCCATAAAATAGAACCTCATACAGCCAAATAAGTGGAAAAATAAAAACAAATGGCTGCTGAAAAGAGGCCAGTCAATATGGACCTTTTAAGCTTTGACAGTAGGGGTTAACTAGTAAAACCTATGTGATCCATAGCCACATCAAGGAATTGTGAGAATTTGTTGTAATATTCATAGCTCCATGGCTCACTAGGGCAGCATGTGAACCTAGCTAAGCTGTTGACAATGATGTATTTGCTCATTTATCCCGCAAGAATTTCCCTACAACAACAAAGAACTAGAGCGAATAAAGGACAAGCTGTTTTGTTAGGGGTTAACCAGTATGTTTGTACAGTAGTAACCATAATTATATACTGTAGATATTTATGTGAAATTGCATAAAACAATTCAGATCAATGTGTTTAATCCAAGAAAATTATCTTTCCAACCACTTTCTACAAATTTTTCTCCAGTCCATAGTATAATCATTATAATTCTGAAGTAGTTTGAATGAAAAAAAAATGTATTTCTCATTTTAAACTTGTTGAGATTAAAGATTCAGCAAAGACTAAAACAAAACTAGTGAATAAATGCAGCATCTACTATATAATTACCTAATGTTCTCTGTCTGTCATGGAAATTGCGCGCCAACTCCAGGGCGCTCATTGGTGGAGTATGCAAAACAGCCGCACGCTGCGGCCACGATGCAATCAGCGATGCGAGATTTCCGCCTCACACACAGCCTCCTCCTGCCCGCACCTGCCCGCACCCGCTGGAGCGGGTGCGCCCACCTCTTGCTACCGCCCACTGCTACCACCTGCCGCTCCATTCCCCCCTCTCTCCATTTCCCCCCCTCTCTCTTCATTTCCCCCTCCCCTCCCCATTTTCCCCCCACCTCCCCTCCCCATTTCCCCCTCCCCACCAGTCCGGTTTCACCAGCACCCGGTGTTTACATTGCCGCTACAGCAGGTAATGAGCGGTCATGTGTTAGGCTCTGTGCACGTCACTTAAGCCCACCTATCACATGACCGCTCATTACCTGCTGTAGCTTCCAGTGGAGATGTAAACACCGGGTGCGGGTGAGACCGAAGCGGATGGGAGGGGGATAGACGTGCGCTGACCACTGGCCCTCCATCCAGCGCTAACCACTGGCCCTCCATCCGGTTACCAGATCCAGTTTTGCAGCCTGCGGTATAAATCATGCAGGCTGCGTCTATTGCAGTGGTTGCAAAACCAGATCTGTTTTTTTAACATGGGCGCCTATGGGACCGGATCCAGTGCCGCAAGGTATATAAATGTACCTTGCGGTACAGGATCTGGTTCCAGATCCAATTTTGAAAATTGCAAGAATCCTCATTCCAAAACCGGATGCATTAATGCATCCAGATCCGGAATGAGGATTGCATTTTGCATTTGACAAATTTTATGAAGTGTGAAGGCAGAGTCCAAAACGACATCCGGTAATGGATGCGGTTACCGGATTATGCCTTCTAAGTGTGACCCTAGCTATATTCACCTATCACTCACACATGTTGAACAGCGCCTTTACTGTATTTGGGCAGCATGGTGGCTCAAGTGGTTAGCGCTGCAGCCTTTTCAGCACTGGGGTCTTAAGGTCCTGGGTTCAAGGACACTATGGACAACATCTGCAAGGCGTTTGTATGTTCTCCCCATATTTGCATGGGTTTCCTCCCATATTGTAAAGACATACTGATAGGATGTTTAGATTGTGAGCGCCAAGAGAGACAGCATTATTCATGTATGTAAAGTTTTCTCCAGGCACTCTGGTTTCCTCCCATATTGTAAAGACATACTGATAGGATGTTTGGATTGTGAGCTCCAAGAGAGACAGCATTACTCATGTATGTAAAGTGCTATGGAATTAATAGCACTATATAAATGAATAAATATTATTATTACTTGGGTAGCTTTTACATGGAGGTATACAGAGGTTATTACTGTTGTACTGTATATTCATATACACTATATAAGGTAAAGAATATTTATACCTTGTTAGCCAGTAGATAGAAAAATATATTGCAATCTTAGAGTTCTCAGTGGTTGATACATTTTAATAGCTAACTGAAAAGATGGTAAACATAGCAAGCTTTCGGGACACTGTGGCCCCTTTGTCAGGCTGGTAATGACACAAATTCTGAAGACACATACATATATACATAACCAAGCGAAAGGAAAAAAAAAAAGGCAAAACAGTGTTATATGCTATGGTGGATATGACAGGTGACGTAAAGCAGAGTCACGTTAGGGAGGGGTGGAGGAGCAGGGACAGAGAAACCAGATTTCTAAGATAAGCAGAACTAATTGTATTAGGTAAATGGTTAGCAACCCATGGTGACCTGAAAATACTTAGTTAAGTTGTGGAGAGCAGAGTTCTAAGTGAGACAGTTCACAGAAGTGTCAAGAGTTCATAGTCCTATAGTCACAATCCTAGTGTGATAGCCAAAAACAGAGTTCATATTCGTAATCAGCAGCCAAAATTGACTTAAAATATGTTTTAAAACCTTTTGCCAGAAAAATTGCGTTGACCAGTGTAATTTCAGTGTGTTGCAAGATGCACTTTCATTTTATATATAAATGCATGAATCTGCTGTCCCCAAATGTCCATTCATTTACATAAAATCCCATGAATCCATGTGAAGCATTTAGTCCTGTTTTGAATGTGTCAAAGGTTGTTACCAATTTGAATTCCCATTTGCGGATAACTAGTTGGTGATTCTGTCTATCCCCAATAAGCTGTAAAGATAAAATAGGGAGGGGGACAAGAGGCGCAATAGTGCCCTATCACTAGTAACACTTATGAAGGTGCCAGGATAGGCGCCGAAACGCGTAGGAGAGAGGAGGAATAAAAGGATGGAAATCGATTTGGCTCTTTGGTGAGTTTATTTAACCCTGAAGCAGCGCGGACCGTGAGACACCAGCCCTTCCAATCATTTCTTTTATCCCCAATAAGGGCATTCCTGCTCTTTTGCAAGTCTTAGAGAGGTATAGCCTTCTCTCTAATTATAAAATTAACCCTTCAAAATCTTAAGCACTTAGCATTAATATACCTAAAGCGAAAATTGATACATTTAAAGCTAAGTATCCGTTCACTTGGCCCCCTGCATATATCACATATCTAGGCATCAGGATAGGGCGTTCTGCTAGAGAGCTTCTTACCCTTAATTTTCAACCTCTCCTATCTAAGGCTATGGCGACTATACAGTCTTGGAGGGCCCCTTTTCTGTCCTGGATTGGTAGGAAGAACTTAATTAAAAGTTTGATTCTTCCTAAATTCCTTTACCTCTTCCGAATGCTGCCAATACATATCTCCATGTATGTTCTTACAAAGATAAATTCCTTTTTCTTTAATTGCAGTTGGAATAATAGGAAAGCTTATCTGGGCCTCTGGGAAAGAGATTTGAACGTATTATTTACAGTCGAATAGGTCAATCAGATCTATCATAGATTGCATGACCCTTCACCTTGCGTGAAACTACAGGAGAACTCTTTCAAGGTGGTCTCCCGTTGGTATAGCAACCCGATCCAACTCTAGAGCTGGAGTTCCACATTGACTGGAATGTGTTGGTGATGTTCCACGGAAAGGGGCACGTATCTGCATCTTTGGTGGACCTGCATTAAAATTCGCTCATACTGGGAAATGATATCCACAATTATCTCGGAGGTCCTGGACAGGGCGACCGGCCTGACGCCACAAACCGCTCTTCTCAATCTCCAGTTGTGGCCTACTGACCCATCAGCATCCCGACTTGCTAGCAATATTCTGGCTGCAGCCAAAATACTGACTCCAAAGCATTGGAATTCAACCTAGATCCTGACCAAGACTCGTATACTCCAAGAAATAGATTCAATACAAGTTCCTACCCTGTATTCGAAAAAACGTGTGCACCATGATTACGTTACAGATCCAGTCCTGAGTTTGCCAAAATGCTTGCCCTTATTTGAGAGACCGTTTATACTGCTGAAGTTATGGTAGAGTCCCTGCCTTTACGGCTTTGTGACTGTATTGTACTTAGTATGATTTAATGAACTTACACCCTCCCCAAAGGAGCTTTTACACCCTTGCACTCCCCTCACTATCGTCCTCCCCGCCTATCCTTACTACTATATTTTCTTTTCTTTTCTTCTTATTCTTTCTCTCTATTTACAAATATGTTAAGTTATGTTCAAAAGGACCAAATTTGCAAATTGGTTTAATTTGTTTTTATTCATTCGGGATTCCGTTAGTATCCTGATGTACTTTTGGAACAGACAATTGGTAGTTTGGATATTGTCTGTAATTAGCTATGGTTCTAACTCGCATAAGACTTGATCGGTTATCTGTATAATTGCTTGATATTTGCGTATTGTTCTTACTCTCTACTACTTAGCAAGATTCTGCTTTTAATGGATTGCTACTATGATTCATGCTATTGTGAATTGGATATCTTTTAGTTTTTGTCTTTTGCACCTGTTCTGGTTGCAGGGAAAGGTTCCTGTTGTTGCCGGAGAGGATAGGGCCTTCTGACAATGATGTTTTTTAGATTCGGAGGTTGCCTAAAGCACAAGAGTGGGGGATCCGGAAATAATGATTTTAGTCGGGCATCTTTTTGTAGGAGTGGTTGCAGTTTCCTTGCAGCTCCTCTTAGCACCTCCAGACTTGGCTTGTAGGTTACTACAAGAGGAACTCTGTTGTTTTCTTGTCTAGTTTTGTAATGTAGGAGATGATTCCTTGATATTCTGGTGGCTCTTGTAATCTGGTTCTCGATTGCTCTTGGATGGTAGCCCTGGTTCAAAAAGGTTTTTCTGAAGTCCTATATATGATATATATATATATATATTTGTGAGGTGTAGCGGTGTCAGGGAGGCAAAGACACGGGATCCAGGCACCACTGGTCATGGCACACGTTTATTTGGCCAAAAATGTAGAAAAACAATAGTCCGGTACAATATTCCGGATTCCCCTTACTTCAGGGGCCGCTTCTTAGCTTCACCCAAAAGGACTTACCCCGACAAAACTAGCCACAATGTCTCAGGCCTGGCTCAGGGATGCTTCTCTCTCAGAAGCTCAGGGAGTTGTGTCCACTCCCTCACTAGAGACCACACCCCGTGGTCTAGCTTCCTTTTATCACACCCAAGCCAGTAAAGCAGAACCAGCACAAATCCCGGGATGGAGTGCGACCTGTCAATATGGAGGATGCACCCAGAGAGGCACATACCGGTCGCAGGAGCCCGACCCGGTCGGTGCCTCACAATATATATAATATATATATATATATATATATATATATATACAGTATGTCAGCTACATATGATGGACATTATGATTTCAGCTCACATGGGTGATTTATTGTTCAGAATGCGTAGTGATATTTTTCACATCTGTAAAATCCCTATGTAGCAATTGAGACACTCTTTTGTGGTGCTGCATACAGTTCAACAATTCTAGAGTGGAATAACTTGAAAAGATGATTGAGTCATATATTATTGTTAAACTGTGGAGAAGTTAAAAAATGTATTTCGTTTTAAACCTTGCTATGGTTAATGTAACCTATAGGCATCATTCACACATCAGCATTTTTGCAACAGTGTTTGTATGCCAAAAATAGGAATGAAAGTTCCATTTGAAAAATAATTTTAAAAAATCTAGATTTCTTGGTATATGCTTCAAAGTAATTTTTTATACCATACATAGGTTACATTTAATGCAACTTAAATGTGAATTTACAAATGCATATTGTATGCTATTACCGTACTTTAAACACTATTTTGAAAGACCATCAGAGGTTATACAAAATTAATTTCTTTTTCTTCAAATACAGTCATGGTTGAAATTGTTGGCACCCTTGAAATTAATCCAGAAAATGAAGTATTTCTCCCACATAATTATTGCAACTACTCATGTTTAATTATACACATATTTATTTCTTTTGTGTGTGTTGAAACAGCACAAAAAATAAACAGAGAAATACAGGCATATTGGACATAATTTCACACAAAACTCTCAAAATGGGCTGGACAAAATTGTTTGCCCCCTCATCGGTTGCACACCCTTTGGAATAAATAACTACAATTAATCTTTAATCACTTTCTATAACCATCAACCAGCTTCTTACACCGCTCAACTGGAATTATGGACCACTCTTTTTCTGATAACTGCTCAAGGTCTCTCATATTTGAAGGCTGCCTTCTCCCACCAACAGTTTCAAGTTCTCTCCACAGGTGTTTAATGGGATTTAGATACTGAATCATTATTGGCCACTTCAGAACTCTCCAGGACTTTGTTTCCATCTATTTCTGGGTGCTTCTTGAAGTATGTTTGGGGTCATTGTCCTGCTGCAAGACCCATAACCTAGGATGCTAACCCAGCTTTCTGACACTGTCCACTACATTGTGACTCCAAATTCTTTGGTAACCAGTGCCAAAGGGAGCAAAACAACCCCAAAATACATTTGAGCCTTCACTTTGAATGTAGGTTATGTAGTCCTTATGTCATTTCGGCAAACAGTAGAATGATGTGCTTTACCAAAAATCTTTATCTTAGTCTAAACTGCCCAAAAGATGCTTTCGCAGAAGGATTTTGGCTTACTCACATATATTTTGGGAAATTGCAGTCCAGATTTTTTATTTGTCTGTGCCAGTAGTGTGGTCATCCTTGGTCTGTTGCCATAGTATTTCATTTCATTCAAATGTGGATGAATAGTTCGCACTGACACTGATGCACCCTGAGCTTGCAGGACAGTTTGAATTTCTTTGGAACTTAATTGGGGCTGCTTATCCACCATCTGGACTATTCTGTGTTGCCACCTTTCATCAATTTTTCTCTGCTGTCAACATCCAGGGAGATTAGCTACAGTGTCACAGATTGTAAACTTCTAGATTACATTGCGCACCCTGGACAAAGTAACACCAAGATCTGGAGATGGATTTGTAACCTTGAGTTTGTTAATTCTTTTCAAAAGTTCAGGTTCTCAAACAATTAACTTTTCCTCTTTTTGTTCCCCATGCATAATGTGGCACACACAGACACATAATGCAAAGATTGAATCAACTTCTCCCCTTTTTATCTGATTTCAGGTGTTATTTTCATATTCTCCACACCTATTACTTGCCACAGATGAGCTTGAATGAGCATCACATGCTCGAAACAAAGAAGGGTACCCACAATTTTCGAAAGGTGTCGACAACGTTGTCTGGCCCATTTTTTGGAGCTTTGTGTGAAATTATGTCCAATAGGCTTTTTTTCAAATTTTTTTGTGTTGCTCCAATGCACACAAAAGAAATAAAAATGTGTGCAACAAAACAAAAGTAATTGCAATACTATTCTGGTAGTAATACTCCTTTTTTTCTGGAACAATTTTAAGGGTAGCAACGTTTCGGACATGATTAAATATATACACTGTATATATATATATATATATATATATATATATATATATATAGATAGATATATACACACATATATATATATATATTTATATACTGTATTTTTCGGATTATAAAATGCACTTTTGTAATCTACTCTAGTGTTGTGTTGTAGGGGACGGGGTTGCTCTAGAGCACTGAGATGTGGGCAGGGGGATTGTTGCATATTATATGAACCTGGACTCACCCCCTCCATCCTGGATATGGCCCCCCATACCCATGTCTAGGATGAAGGGGGTGAGTTCAGGCTCATATAATATGTGCCACTCCCCCTGCCCACATCACAGGAGGACTCAGGAAGTATGGCAAGCAGGGAACAATGGAGAGCAGCATTGGAGGGTAAATTCAAAGCATTTATTATTTTAGTGTGTGCATCAGCATGAGGGGTCATACACAGTGATGGGGGGCCATATCCAGGATGGGGTGCTATGTGCCAGGACAAGGTCGCCATATCCAAGACAGGGGGGCTCATATCCAGGACATGGGCCATATCTAGGACAGGGGGGCTCATTTGCAGGATGAGGGGCATATCAATGACAAGCGGGCTATGTGCCAGGATAAGGGGGCCAAAGCCAGGACAGGGGGGTCATACATAGGATAGGGTGCCATGTAAAAGGATAAGGGGGGCATATTCAGGATAAGGCATCATATGCAAGATGGGAGTCTGTGATCTAGGATAAGGGGGCCATATCCAGGATGGGGGGCCATATGTAGGATGGGGGGCATGTACCAGGATAAGGGGTCCAGATGAAGGATGAGAGGACGTACCAGGATAGGGGTAAGGGTATGCAGGGTAAGGGGGCCACATCCAGGATAGGGGGGCTATGATCAAGGATGGGGGATATATATACCAGGATGGGGGGGTCATATACATGGATCAGAACCATGTACACTGATTGTAAGACGGACACTGGCATTATAAGACAGACCATGTATATATATATATATATATATATATATATATATATATATATATATATATACATATACCTTATATATATATAAATATATTATATATATATATATATATATATATGTATGTGTACATATATATATATGTATGTGTACCGTATTTTTCGTTTTATAAAATGCATCGGATTATAAAATGTACCCCAAATTTGGTGAAGAAAAAGAGAAAAAAATAATTTTAACGTTAAAATTATTTTTTTCTCTTTTCCTTCACCAAATTTGGGGTGCATTTTATAATCCGATGCATTTTATAAAACGAAAAATACAGCACACATATATATATAATATATATATATATATAATATATACAGTTAGGGCCAGAAATATTTGGACAGTGACACAAGTTTTGTTATTTTAGCTGTTTACAAAAACATGTTCAGAAATACAATTATATATATAATATGGGCTGAAAGTGCACACTCCCAGCTGCAATATGAGAGTTTCCACATCCAAATCGGAGAAAGGGTTTAGGAATCATAGCTCTGTAATGCATAGCCTCCTCTTTTTCAAGGGACCAAAAGTAATTGGACAATGGACTCTAAGGGCTGCAATTAACTCTGAAGGCGTCTCCCTCGTTAACCTGTAATCAATGAAGTAGTTAAAAGGTCAGGGGTGGATTCCAGGTGTGTGGTTTTGCATTTGGAAGCTGTTGCTGTGACCAGACAACATGCGGTCAAAAAGAAAAAATAATAATTTTTAGAAGGGGAAGGAACCTTCAGGCAATGATTGCTCCTAGCAGAGTTAAAAGTAGATCAGATATAAGGGAGATGGAATGCAACAAGGGTATCCCAATGGAAAAATTAACCCTAAAAAAGAACCGGGTTGTTTTAAATGTGAATCGAGCCGGTGTAAATGTTGCAATATTATAACGCATGGAAGTAGAACTTTTTGTTCTAATACGACTAAGCAAATTTTTAATATTAGTCAAACTTTGGATTGCCGGTCTCAATTCGTGGTATACCTCCTTGAATGCCCCTGTGGGCATCAATATGTAGGGAGGACTATACAGACCATGCAGGCCAGATTAAACAAACACCGGTCCAACATAAAAAACGGGTATATGTTGCATAGTGTCTCCAGACACTATGCACAGATACACAACAGAGACCATTCTAGCCTGCGTCTAACTATAATAGACCAAATAGACGAAAAATCCAATAACAAATTTGATAGGTTATGTAGAAAAGAATCTTTTTGGATTTATAAATTAGGAACTCTTTCTCCAGAGGGGTTAAATCTGACTCTAGAAAAAACTTGTTAAAAATTTGTCCGAAAAACTTGCCAATAAAACTTGCCAAAAAACTTGTCTAAAAAACTTGTCTAAAAACTTTGCTAAATACTTGTCTAAGAAACTTGGCTAAAAACTTGGCTAAAAACTTGTCAAAGAAACTTGTCAAAAAAACTTGGCTAAAAACTTGTCTAAAAACCTGGCTAAAAACTTGTCTAAAAACTTGTCTAAGAAACTTGGCTAAAAACTTGTCAAAGAAACTTGTCTAAAAACTTGTCTAAGAAACTTGGCTAAAAACTTGTCTAAAAAACTTGTCTAAAAACTTGTCTAAAAACTTGTCTAAAAACTTGTCTAAAAACCTGGCTAAAAACCTGGCTAAAAACTTGTCAAAGAAACTTGTCTAAGAAACTTGGCTAAAAACTAGGCTAAAAACTTGTCAAAGAAACTTGTCTAAGAAACTTGGCTAAAAACTTGTCTAAAAACTTGTCTAAAAAACTTGGCTAAAAACGTGTCAAAGAAACTTGTCTAAAAAACTTGTCTAAAAACTTGGCTAAAAACTTGTCTAAATACTTGTCTAAAAACTTGTCAAAGAAACTTGTCTAAAAACTTGTCTAAAAACCTGGCTAAAAACCTGGCTAAAAACCTGGCTAAAAACTTGTCTAAAAAACTTGGCTAAAAACTTGTCAAAGAAACTTGTCTAAAAAACTTGTCTAAAAACTTGTCTAAAAACTTGTCTAAATACTTGTCTAAAAACTTGTCAAAGAAACTTGTTTAAAAACTTGTCTAAAAACTTGTCTAAAAACCTGGCTAAAAACCTGGCTAAAAACTTGGCTAAAAACTTGTCTAAATACTTGGCTAAAAATTTGTCAAAGAAACTTGTCTAAAATACTTGGCTAAAAAATTTGGCTAAAAACTTTGGCAAAGAAACTTGTCTAAAATACTTGTCTAAAAACTTGTTTAAAAACCTGGCCAAAAACCTGGCTAAAAACCTGGCTAAAAACTTGTCTAAAAAACTTGGCTAAAAACTTGTCAAAGAAACTTGTCTAAAAAACTTGTCTAAAAACTTGTCTAAAAACTTGTCTAAATACTTGTCTAAAAACTTGTCAAAGAAACTTGTCTAAAAACTTGTCTAAAAACTTGTCTAAAAACTTGTCTAAAAACCTGGCTAAAAACCTGGCTAAAAACTTGGCTAAAAACTTGTCTAAATACTTGGCTAAAAATTTGTCAAAGAAACTTGTCTAAAATACTTGGCTAAAAATTTGGCTAAAAACTTTGGCAAAGAAACTTGTCTAAAATACTTGTCTAAAAACTTGTTTAAAAACTTGGCTAAAAACTTGGCTAAAAACTTGGCAAAGAAACTTGTCTAAAATACTTGTCTAAAAACTTGGCTAAAAACTTGGCTAAAAACTAGTCAAAGAAACTTGTCAAACTTGTCAAAAAATGTCAAAAAAGTTGTCAAAAAACTCGTCAGAGAAAACAAGAGAAATTTCCTTGGTTTAATGTGGACAGTGAAACCAGATATAGTAGTATAGGTGCCATAAGATTAGGTACATGATCTCCTATGATTTCATTTTTATGGTTTTATTATGACTGTTTTTTATATATACTGTATTACATGCCATTGTAATAAGTTTTTATCAGGCTCTCGATTGTGATTCTTATATGTTTTGGATTATTATGTGTTTTTATATATAGATATATAATGGGCAGCAGTGAAATAGTTACTAGTAACAAGCTTTTGTAATCTGTCACAACCATTATCCAATCTGGGGTGGGGGGTAGGTTTATAAGAAAGAGGTAATCAGGGATCCCTCATCCACTTGAGAAAGACGCATCTGTGCGTCGAAACACGTTGTGGCATACTGGACCCCTGCTGTTCGTGCAATAAATTATCGGTAATTTAATCACCAACCCGTGGTTTCTTTAGCGCTCCAAACCTCTGACACCGCTTGTTTTTCTATTTGCTAACATGCGGTCAAAGGAACTCTCAATTGAGGTGAAGCAGAACATCCTGAGGCTGAAAAAAAAGAAAAAATCCATCAGAGAGATAGCAGACATGCTTGGAGTAGCAAAATCAACAGTTGGGTACATTCTGAGAAAAAAGGAATTGACTGGTGAGCTTGGGAACTCTAAAAGGCCTGGGCGTCCACGGATGACAACAGCGGTGGATGATCGCCGCATACTTTATTTGGTGAAGAAGAACCCGTTCACAACATCAACTGAAGTCCAGAACACTCTCAGTGAAGTAGGTGTATCTGTCTCTAAGTCAACAGTAAAGAGAAGACTCCATGACAGTAAATACAAAGGGTTCACATCTAGATGCAAACCATTCATCAATTCCAAAAATAGACAGGCCAGAGTTAAATTTGCTGAAAAACACCTCAAGAAGCCAGCTCAGTTCTGGAAAAGTATTCTATGGACAGATGAGACAAAGATCAACCTGTACCAGAATGATGGGAAGAAAAAAGTTTGGAGAAGAAAGGGAACGGCACATGATCCAAGGCACACCACATCCTCTGTAAAACATGGTGGAGGCAACGTGATGGCATGGGCATGCATGGCTTTCAATGGCACTGGGTCACTTGTGTTTATTGATGACATAACAGCAGACAAGAGTAGCCGGATGAATTCTGAAGTGTACCGGGATATACTTTCAGCCCAGATTCAGCCAAATGCTGCAAAGTTGATTGGACGGCGCTTCATAGTACAGATGGACAATGACCCCAAGCATACAGCCAAAGCTACCCAGGAGTTCATGAGTGCAAAAAAGTGGAACATTCTGCAATGGCCAAGTCAATCACCAGATCTTAACCCAATTGAGCATGCATTTCACTTGCTGAAATCCAGACTTAAGACGGAAAGACGCACAAACAAGCAAGACCTAAAGGCTGCGGCTGTAAAGGCCTGGCAAAGCATAAAGAAGGAGGAAACCCAGCGTTTGGTGATGTCCATGGGTTCCAGACTAAAGGCAGTGATTGCCTCCAAAGGATTCGCAACAAAATATTAAAAATAAAAATATTTTGTTTGGGTTATGTTTATTTGTCCAATTACTTTTGACCTCCTAATATGTGGAGTGTTTGTAAAGAAATGTGTACAATTCCTACATTTTCTATCAGATATTTTTGTTCAACCCTTCAAAATAAACGTTACAATCTGCACTTGAATTCTGTTGTAGAGGTTTCATTTCAAATCCAATGTGGTGGCATGCAGAGCCCAACTCGCCAAAATTGTGTCACTGTCCAAATATTTCTGGCCCTAACTGTATATATATATATATATATATATATATAGATATATTGTGTATTAGGTCTTGTTCAGTTAGCATACATTTTTAGGTTTAGACATTTAATAGGCTATTTTGCATATAGGTTTAGCTTATCTTCTTGGCATGTTTAAAAGAAAAATTCTTGGAAAAATGTCTGTTGCTTTTTGATAAAAAATAAAAGACCGGATAACCATCTATTATATAATTGCGAATGCTGCGAGTGCCCCTTTGTCGTCATGTGGATACGAACGAAGCATTGGCCGCGCAGCGGCCATTGCGAGTCGGCGAGTCGCTATGCCCGCGCAGCGGGCATGGCGAGTCGAAGCATTGGCCGCGAAGCGGCCATTGCGAGTCGCTCTAAGGCGACTCGCTATGCCCGCGCAGCGGGCATGGCGAGTCGCCTTAGCAGCGCGAAGCATTGGCCGCGAAGCGGCCATTGCGAGTCAGAGACTCGCTCTGCTAGAATCCCGATGCATTGTGCATCGGGCACCCATCTAGTTAAATATAAATTTGTATGAGGAGTCTAAATTGTCATATCAAAGTTTTATAACAGAAATCTCCTATTACTGTACCTGTCATCAGGAACAGCAGACACAGCCTATAAATTATATTGCATTGCAATAGCAATAGTAAAAAAATCTCCAGCCATTATTTTTTCAAATTACAGTACTTCTTATCTCTCTACAGAGAAGTTCCAGCTGTCATACCATTGTAAATTAAGTGTTAGAAACTTTTATTTCTTCAGTTTCAATACTAGAAAGAAAAAAAAAGAAAAAAATATATATATGTTGAGTCGAACAAAAGGTCTGACCCTTTTTCAACATTTTCATATTTCTTCCACACTATTATTCAGCTGTAAATTGCTAGTATGTTTTCAATTACAATAGTATAATTTAACATTTTTTATTCTGTAATGTTTTGTCACGTTTTGCAGCGAGGTGTCAAAACAAGTACCAAAAATGAGAAAATGATGCCATATAACAACCAGCAGTGTCTTAATTTGATTTTGTTTTGTGGTAATTCCACAGGTTTCACAAACACATTCCA
>JARQOC010000004.1:333708158-333768305 GCA_033576535.1 Allobates femoralis | reverse complement strand
ACAGGCAATCCTTTTAGCCTCCCACTGTAACAAAATCTCCTCAGGACTGTTCCGGCTTTTACCTGAGCAGCCAAACACAAGCCCTTGCTCCCACAAGTTCACCAACAGTTTGGAGACCCGGCCTATTATGACTGGACATGCCAAGTCTGGGACTACACCAACATTGGCAGGCTCTGCCTCCTTTTGTGAATTCATCCCTCATTGGGTCTCTGCCCCCTTTTGGGAAACCACCCCTTTTTGGGTTTCCACCCCTGTTTGGGCAATCACCCCTGTTTGGGACACCCAGTCTATAGGGAATACTTTCTGGGGACACCGCACAACACGTTGTTGGTGCTGCTGCTGGCTCTGCAGCAGGTGTTTCTGGAGCTCCTCCATGCTGCCAGGCTTCTATATAGCTGCAATGAGACAAAAACAGGAGGGGCGCGCTCCAATGGCTAATACCCGGTGTTCTAGGAGGAAGGGGGAGTAGATTAACACTAACCTTTCCTGGTTGTACCACTCGTACAACCAGGACCTCCAGCCTGTGGTGTCTTACTGCTCACCAAAGCAGAGCCCACGTCTCACAGCGCCCTCCATTATCTCCCGTGGCAACGCCGCCGCACCCCGTGTCGGCTCCAAACCACAGGCAAGCAGAATTGAGTGCAACATTTTCGGGGCCACGCCGAGCCATCAGCAAACCAGGTTTGAGAGCACTGACTTGTAGTCTTCTTGGCCCCGCCGAGCCACCAGCCAGATACTTGCATCTACGTTTTTGTAGCTGTGCAGTTGCCCATAGCAATGTGGCTGCACTGCTGCCACAATCCACACACGTGCCACTGGGGCAAGTTGCCCCACAGCAACCAAACTTGTAAGCCTCGTCCGTTGCCCCCAGCAACAAGGGTGCTACAATACCCGCATTCTCCACCATATGTGAGGTAGCACTTGCTGAAGGTATTACAGGATACTCGCTTGACAGCGGAATGGACACTCACAGCAATGGATTCTATACAAAAGTTCATCAAGTTTATTCCAGACTTCATAAACCATGCTCCATAACATAAACACGAGGCTTTCCTTTACCTTCAACGTAAATGTCCATATAATGCATAGTCCATTTATCTCTCACAATTGATATATTTCCATACAGGTTGAGGTACACTTCTCCCTAAGTGTCTCAGGGCAGTATTCACGCACACGTCTCAGTGGACTTATACATACAGTCTTTTCACTGGTGGAATTGTCCATACAGATTCCACTGGCGTTTGCTCAGCCTTTACTCACGGTATTCATGTCTGTTACCTCTCTGGAGGTTTTTGGGCAGCATTCACCACTCACCTTCTCCCAGTATCCTCACAGAGGCTAATAGTGCCGTCACACGCTTCAATTTGCTGCACAATATCGCTTAAGCGATCTGCTTTTTTGATTGCTTAAGCGACATCGTTTTGTGCGTCGCTGCGTGTAATCAAGCGATTTTACAATGTAAAATCGCTTGATTGCTTGATCACAGATTTGTGAGCAGGAGCTCAAATCAAGCGATAGTCGCTTGATCAATCTGCTTCATCGTGGTGTCTGACACCGCAATGATCCATCTCCCATCGGCAGAGCCTATGCTGGGAGATGGTAACTATGGTAAACTTTCGGGTTACTAAGCGCCGCGCGGTGCCTAATAACCCGATGTGTACCATGGTTACCAGCGTTCTCGCTGGTCCACATTGTTGGTGAGTTTGCCTGTGTGACAGCTCACCAACAATGTGAACGATATTGTTAGCGATCGCGCGTGCATGTGATCACTAACAATATCGTTCAGGAAATTGAAGCGTGTGACGGCCGCCTTAGTCTCCAGTCCAGCATAGTATATCCTGCTCCCTTTGCAAGATATAGGTAGACTGCCTCACACAGCACTAGTCAGCTGATATCCCACCTGTTCCACATGAGCAAACCCGTGGGAGTATTCAGGTTTGTCAAACACTCCTCTGGCTTTTTAATCAGCTGCTGTGTAGCACATGTAATGCATTACCTGAACTTGTGGAACCTCAAGACCCAGCATAATGCATCACTGAAACATGCTGAACTACAAGTCCCTGCATAAATATTTGCAATGCAGCAAGCTGCTGCATCACAGTATAAAATAACAATAATTATTCTAAAGGTGTGCCACAATGTTTTTCCAGCATGACCCAGTTTGATACATTTCAGTTTCTAGTCTATTTCTTAGTGGATAAACCACTAAAGACTGAGCCGCTTAGCACTTTAATGACTCAGCCTCATTGTCCACATCTGACCAGTGTCACTTTATGTGGTAATAACTCTGGAACACGTCAATATATATCCCAGTGACTCTGAGATTGTTTTTTGTGACATGTTGTCTTCATGTTAGTAGTTAATTTTGGTCAAAATTATTTGCGTTTATTCATGAACACATCAAAAATTTGGCAAAAAATTTGAAAGGTTCACAATTTTCAAGCTTTGATTTTTTTTGCTCTTAAACTACAGCTATATCACACAAAATAGTTAGTAAATACCATTTGTCACATGTCTACTTTATCTCAGAAACATTTATGAAACATAATTTTTTCAATAAGATTTTAAATAGCTTTTTTTTTTATTAGGGACCATATCACATTTGAAGTTACTTTGAGGGACGTATGTGACAGATAATACCCCAATATGACACCTTTCTTAAAATTGCAGCATTAAAAACTGCTCAAAATTATGTTTGAGAATTTTATTAACCCTTCAGTTGCTTCACAGGAAGTAAATCAATGTGGAAGGAAAAAAATAATGTTTTACTTTACTTTAAGCACAAAATGTTGCTTTGTACCCAAAGTTTTCATTTTCACAGGGATAACAGGAGAAAATGGACCACACAGTTTATAGTTCAATTTCTCCTGAGCACTCTATTAGCCCCTATGTGTAGAAAACTCCTATTTAGGCACATGGCAGAGCTCAGAAGAAAAGGAACACCTTTGACTTTTGGGACACAAATTGGCTGAAATCGATAACAGATACTGTGTGAAGCTTGCAGAGCCCCTGATGTTCCTAAAAAGTGGAAATCTCCCACAAGTGACCCTATATTGAAAACTAGATCTCTCAAGGAATATTTGTAGATAAGTGATAAGCACCTTGTTGCTTCACAAGATTTTATAAAGTTGAGCCGTGAAATTTAAAAAAAAAACATATTTTCCCTCAAAAATGTTGTTTTTACCCCAATTTTTCATTTCCATAAGGGTAACAAGAAAAACGAACCTTACAATTTCTTGTGTAATTTCTACTGAGTACTCTGATACCGCATATATGGTGGAAAACTACTTTTTGGGTGCATGGCAGGCCTCAGAAAGGAAGAAGTCTTATTCGGCGATTGGATAGCAAAACTAGGTAGGGTAGCGGACGCCGTGTAACACTTACTGAGGCCCTGATGTGCCTAAACTGTGAAAATCACCCCACAAGTGACCCTTTTTCAGAACTAGACCCCTCAAGGAATTTGTCTAGAGGTGTGGTGAGCAGCTACACCTGCAGGGGCTTCACATAATTTTATAATGTTTTATAATGTTTAACCGTAAAAATAAAAAATGACATTTTCCAACAAAAATGTTGTTTAGTCCCAAATATTTTATTTTCGCAAAGGTAACAAGTAAAAATGTACTTTTCTCTTTGTTGTGCAGTTTCTTTTGAGTACACCACTACCTCATATGTGGTGGAAAACTACTGTTACGGCAGAGCTCGAAAGGGAAGAAGCAGTAATAATCATAATAATAATCTTTATTTATATGGTGCCAACATATTCTGAAGCGCTTTGTATGACTTTTGGAATGCAATATTGGCTGAAATAGATAACAGATGCCATATTACTTTTGAAGAGCCCCTGATATGCATAAACAGTGGAAACCCCATAATTAATGCCATTTTGGAAACTACACCCCTTGAGGTATGGTGAGCATTTTGCACCCACAGGTGCTTCAGAGAATGTTAAAACATTAGGCCATAAAAATTGAAAAAACAAAATGTTTCCCCAAAAATGTTTTAGCCCCATGTTTTCTATTTGGACAAAAAGAGAGAAAGTGTACCCCTGTAAGGCTAAGCACAACCACAATATTTGAATATGCAAGTGAGATTTTATTTATAAGATATGTGACGGCAATAAAAATGCCAAATAAACATATTAAAAGCAATTAAAACTATACTGGTCCGGACCAGGCCTCAAACTGTGTACAAAGGCACTCAAGTTCTAAGATAAGGACCACAAGGTCAATATAGAGGGAAAATTGTCATCATAAATCACAATTCACAGTATGTTACATGTTTTTAGAAAACACATATATATAGAACAGTTTAGACAATCGACCCAGACAGACAATCGTGGATGTGATATATCCAACTATATATGTGGTGTAGACCTTGTCAGCAGTATACTAGGGGATCAAACTATTGTCATAGGTAATCAAACTCAAGGTATCATTACTCCGGTGGATGATTTAACCAAAAATAGGAGCATTAATTCAGGACAGTTGTTACATACAGTATATAGACACAGTTTAACATCTAGAAAAAAAAAAATCTCTGCAGCACTCAGCTACTACCAATGATGTACAAATGCTAACAAGCTGTATATATTTGAGAAAAAAGTTTAAAAACTTACGTTTTTTCAAAAAGCTCAAAAATCTTATTTTTTTATTTCTGAAGTTCTTGGCACACACATTGGCCAATGTCTGTTTGCTCATCAACTGCGACAAAGTGACTTCAGGTCTGATGAGTCCTAATGCTGACATCCCTGTCCTCCTTGTCCACCCCCCACTTCTCAGTGGGCGGACACTATCTCGAACCTAGACCACCTGTAGTTGATGGGGGTGCAAATTGCAGCATGGAGCCAGCAACTCCATATGATACAAAACAGAAAAAAACTGCACAGCACTCACAGACAAAATGTGAACTGGTGCCAGCAGGGACGCTCCGTCAAACATCTAGAAAAAAAATCTCTGCAGCACTCAGCTACTACTAATGATGTACATATGCTAAGAAGCTGTATATATTTAAGAAAAAAGTTTAAAAACTTACGTTTTTTTCAAAAAACTCAAAAATCTTATTTTTTTATTTCTGAAGTTCTTGGTACACACATTGGCCAATGTCTGTTTGCTCATCAACTGCGACAAAGTGACTTCAGGTCTGATGAGCCCTATCGCTGACATCCCTGTCCACCCCCCACTTCTCAGTGAGCGGACACCATCTCGACCCTAGACCACCTGTAGGTGATGGGGGTGCAAATTGCAGCATGGAGCCAGCAACTCCATATGATACAAAACAGAAAAAAACTGCACAGCACTCAGACAAAATGTGAACTGGTGCCAGCATATTTTTTCTCAAATATATACAGCTTGTTAGCATTTGTACATCATTGGTAGTAGCTGAGTGCTGCAGAGAATTTTTTTCTAGATGTTTGACCCAGCGTCCCTGCTGGCAAGATTGGGGGCACGTCTGGCTGACAGAGTTGGTGAGGGACCTATCAACTGTGCTACAAGTCTATCATTGGTGAGGATACTCCAATGTGTTTGGAGTATAGATCTCACCTTGTTCCATCTTAGTGACATGATAAAGGACCATGTGAGGACCGAAACGTCGTGCCACAAGATGTTTGGAATAAACTAAAGTTGGATTAACTGCACCACTGTTGTGAGAGGCACTGTTTTCTTCTTCTATGGATCATGTGAGTTTCCAGGTTGGACTCCCTGGTTTAAAACTTGCACCCATTGGGGTCATACAAGTGCTGTGAACCACAATTGGTCTTGGGGTTGAGTAGGGTGTCCCCGGCAAACTGCAGATCTGTGAGGGAGGTGCAGGCGAAGATGTAATGTTGCCTACATCCAAAGGTGCTGCTCTCGATGTCTTTGAGAGCTCAACACTTGCAACATTGTCCACTTGAAAATCAGGTGACGATCTGCCAATCACAGTGCCTGTTGTGGGTAAAGAGGTGGAAGGTCTGCATCCAAAAGCCTGTGTGACAGCTGTCCCCACAGTCACAGATGATGAAGAGCACATGGATGCACTTGATGGGGCAGATGGTGGTTGGCCCTCCCCACTAGCCTGCATTCTAGCACAGTGAGCTTCCCACTGCGATTTGTGCTTCATGTCCATGTGGCGGTTCATACATGAAGTACTCAAGCTAGTGAGTTTTTGGCCTCTACTCAGAGATTGGTGACAAATCTTACAGATGACATGAGTTGGGAGATCCTTGGCGATGTCAACAAAGGCCCAGACTAGGCAAGGCTTAAAGCCCATGCGACCTGCTGAGTCACCATGACATCTGCTCAGAGGCAGAGTTGTGGTTGTGGATGCAGTTGTTGACGTGCTTCTAGTACTCCGTCTATGTCCAGGAAGGCGCAACCTAACCTCGTCGTCAGCGGCATCCTCCTCCACCACCTCTGCTGACCTCATCGACTGGCTGACTGTGGGTTGACAGTAAGTGGGATCGCCAACCTCATCATCATCCTTTGTGTTCTCACACCCCTCGTCCTCAGAGACGTATTCCTGACTTGACCAAAAACTTAATTTATCAATCCAATCTGGTATCTCAGTCTCATCAGCATCATCTCCTTGTGTCCACCAAGAGTAGTTACTGTTAGGGAATGAGGGTCTACACGAAGGTCAGAACCTTCTTACTCTGGGGCCTAGCCTGGATCTGACTCACAAAGCTTCTGGGCATCAGGCAGATCATTAACTCATCTGGACTCACTGCAGCTTTGGAGAAGACCTCTGATTCCCAGGCTTTTTTGTGAATGCACAGCTCTGCAGACTCAACCATGTCTGTTACCTTAGACTCAGTAGGGCTGCTGGAAACTTGGGAGCTGGGAGGAATGAAGTGCGATTGGACTGACACCTCAGATGACTGGAGGGTTTGTGATGTAGAAGTTGAGGTGGAGGAGAGGCCACTTGATGGAGCACTTGCAACCCATTCAAGCACCTCCTGTTTTTGTGCCTCATTTACAAGTGGTATTGATGGTCATGTCCTTAAGAGAGGGATCATATCCGATTGGCCACGTAAAGAAGTAGACATCTTACTTTGGCAGGAAGATTGTCTTTCTTCAGCTGATGATAATGTAGCTTTAGCATCTACCCCACGGACACAAAGTTTTTTCCCTTTCCACCACGCCTACTCCCCTTTCCACCATCAGCAGGCCTTTTGCCATTCATTTTGTATGTGACAAAATTGGGAACTGTACAGTTGTTGGACAAGAAAAAGTTTGATGTAAATCAAGCAGTGGTGACTGAACTAACACTGCTACTTGACCCGAAGTGAGACCTGGGCAAGGTGCAATTAAAAATTAGTACGAGGAACCACACTGAAGGTGTACTTGATTGCATTACAAGTGGCCTACAGTTATGGTTTCATGGACACTGCTACTAGGCAAAAACTGACACCTGTGCAAGGTGCAGATAAAAATTAGTAGAAGGAACTACACTGAAGGTGTAGCTTCTTTCACAAGTGGGCTACACCACTGTGGGACACTGCTACTAGTCCGAACAAATTGCCTGGACTAGCTTCAGCAAAAAAAATGTCTAATTAAGACAGGTGGTGTAGCTTTCCTCATAGCAGTGCTACACTACCTGACCTAAAGGATTCAAAGAGCTGGATGTGGCCAGATGCTATGAAAAACACTTGCACAGCACTGGCGCACACCTGCCTGGCAAAAACTAATAGGCACTGCTCTAATCTAGCCCTCAAAAGGGCTGAAATTACAACTAGTCCCTGTTTCTATGAAGTAGCCCTGAAAAGGGCTGATACACTACTACTCCCTAATCCCTACTCCTATAAAGCAGCCCTCAAAAGGGCTGAAATTCCTAAAATTCACACCCTCCCTCCTGTCCCTACTCCCGAAACCTATCTATCTAACTTTATATTCGCTCACTAGATGAATAAGAACAGACTTGACAGTTTTCACTGTGTAGCGCCCACAGCAGCAGCGGTGCTGTCAGACACAGAGCTGCAGCAATGAGCAAATGGTCGCGATGGGGAAAATGGCCGGGTCTTATAGGGCTAGGACATGTGACTTAAACAGGCAATAATGCCTGACCTTACTTGTGTGCAAAAAATGCACTTTGCAGTGTGGGACTGTGATTGGCTGACAGCCTGAACTGCCCCACTGTATATGCAGTTAGGAGAAAAAAAATGGACATCGACATTATTGCAGCAGCACTGGTACAATCCCCTTGCACACTATACACAGAAACTGGATATTAACATTCATTTACAGTATTAGGGCTAGGGTTAGGGTTAAGCTTTTGGTGATCGAAGCGTTATTGAACACAACCTAGAACTGCCGAATTTCAAGCTAATTGTTCGAATTCGTCGAATGACTCGAACACCGCCCAAAACAGCTTGAATTTAAGATTGGTGAACAATTCGAATCGAACACCGCTCATCTCTACAGAGCACACAAAGGTGACACTACTGACTCATATATATGATATGGGTGGCATCGTATAATCAAGCAAGAAATATTTTATATATTTTATATTCATGCAAGAGAACCTAAAAAGACTAGTTTAAAAAAAAAAATGTATATATAGCACCAACTACTACTACTGGGACAGTCCAAGTTGTAAACACAAAAGGAAGTACAGATCATCGGACAGTAATAGCTACATATAGAATTGTCCCTAACCACAAAGGGGCAAAAGCACTTGATATTACTAACAATAAAGCAGTAAAGAAAGATCAACCCAGTAAAAGAATAGAGCATGCAAAAGTGAAAATGAAAGAGACTGTGATATTACAGAAAAACATTAACTACATTGGTGAACTTGCATATCCTATAGAACGATGTTTATATGTGTTGCTTGGTGGGGCAGGAACACACTGTGTACTGACATCATAAAAGATTTGACCAATCATCATGAGACACAACAGTAAACAGGAGATGTGATGTCACAAACTAATCCTCCAATAAGGTGCAAGGATTCCCTATGTAAAGAGAAGATTCTAGAGTGCTGCCATACACTCTGAAGAAGGTGACCGCTAGTCTCTGAAATGCATACAGTAAGTGATGATAGCACTTTAGATCTGCCTGCTGAAAGTCTTTGTGACTGGCCCAACGGCAATCGCTGAAACTTCACCTCAGTCTAATTATGCCCCGCCCGACTAACACATCACCTTGACGACTAGGGTGACGTACCAGGAAGCGGAAGCTCCAGTGGCAGAGGAGCGTACCGCACGTGTGGGGGGAGGCAGAGAAGGAGATGCCGATCTGCAAGGAGGGACTAGACACAAGCACAGTAACCATAGAAGGAGGTAAGCCAAGCTAAACAGCACTATGGATATGCAATGAAACCGAAACAGGAAGTATATTTTCACAGATAGTGGAGATAAAAACAAATATACTGAAACACCTTTTAGGAATAAATACAAGGAACGCCGATAGATAAGCACAGTTAAAGGTAGCATAAACACCATAGATAGAATATTTTTTTTTTTTATAGCAAGTTTAGTGTTGAGCAACCACTAATATTGCAGAGTGAAAACATTTAAGTAGACATATGCATATAGAAAATGTGTATATAGAGATAATAATATGGACATAGACAATAACTAATACACTGTGTGCAGAATTATTAGGCAAATGAGTATTTTGATCACATGTACTTTTTATACATAATAAAATAATAATAATAATAATATAATAAAAATAATAAAAGCTTTATTTATATAGCGCCAACATATTCCGCAGCGCTTTACAATGTAGGGGTTAGAGTACAGAAAATATACAGTAAGTAAGTACAGTAGAGGACAAATAAGTACAATAATCGGATACAAAACAATAGGCATAGAATCAATGTAAAAAGAAAATACAATAAATAAAGCAAGAAATGAAGGTGACCCTGCTCAAAAGAGCTTACAATCTACAACGGGATAGGGTTGCACAAGCTCCAGGGGCTTATTGCACTGATGGTCCAGGCATCTTAGGAAATGGGGCATAGGACTAAGCTTACATGGCTGGTCATTATACAATCTGTGTAGACCTTTTTAGTTTGGTGGAGTTTGTAGAAGAGTAATGTCCAGAGGGATAGCCCATTCACTGACTACAGTGCAATGGACTTCTATTAGGGAGTATGATAGGCCACCTTAAATAGATGCGTTTTTAGGGATCGTCTGAAGCCATGCAAGTTGGGGATAGTCCTGATTTCTTGGGGTAAAGCATTCCAGAGGTTTGGTGCAGCTCTGGAGAAGTCTTGGAGCCGGGAGTGGGAGGATCGGATTAGTACAGATGTTAGTCGAAGGTCATTTGAGGAACGTAGAGAGGGGTGGGGTGATAGACAGAGATGAGGGAGGAGAGGTAGGGGGGTGCTGCACTGTGAAGAGCTTTGTGGGTGAGAACAAGCAATTGAATTTGATCCTGTAGTACGGACAGCCAGTGCAATGACTGGCACAGAGCAGAGGCATCTGAGTAACCATTGGCCAGATGGGTGATCCTGGCTGCTGCATTAAGGATGGACTGGAGAGGAGAAAGTCTGGTGAGGGGGAGGCCGCTTAATAGAGAATTGCAATAGTCAAGGCGGGAATGGATTAGGGCCACGGTGATGGTTTTTGTTGTTTCCAGGGTGAGAAGGCGGACTCTAGAATTCTAGTGTAAGCGACAGCGGACTCTAGAGATATTCTTCAGGTGTAAGCGACAGGAGGGGACAAGACACTTGTGTGTGGGAGGAGAGGGAGAGACGGTGTCAAAATAACACCCAGACAACGAGCCTGCTGCCTAGGCGTTATCGTGGTGCCGCAAACTGAGAGAGAGATGTCCAATTTAGGGAGGTTAGTGGATGGGGGGAGCAGAAGAAGTTCAGTTTTGGAAAGATTTAGTTTCAAATAGAGAGTGGACATAATATTGGAAATCGGCAGCTAGACAGTCATTGGTGTTCTTTAATACCGCAGGGGTAAGGTCAGGGGCTGAAGTGTATAGTTGTGTGTCATCAGCATAAAGATGGTACTGAAAGCCAAACCTGCTGATGGTCTGTCCAATCGGGGCCTGTGTAGAGAGAGAAGAGGAGAGGGCTAAGGACTGAACCCTGAGGGACCCCAATAGTGAGGGGAAGAGGGGAAGAAGTGGAGCCGGCAAAAGATACACTGAAAGAGCGGTCAGAGAGATAGGAGGAGAGCCAAGAGAGAGCAGTGTCCTTTATGCCAATGGAGTGCAGCATAGAGAGTAGGAGTTGATGGTCGACAGTGTCAAAAGCTGCAGAGAGATCAAGGAGAATAAGCAGAGTAAGTGAGTGGTCACCATTACGTTTTGCTGTCAGAAGGTCATTGGTCACTTTGATGAGGGCGGTTTCTGTAGAGTGAAGGGGGCGGAAACCAGACTGTAGTGGATCTAGAAGAGAGTGAGCGGAGAGGTAACGGGTGAGGCGGGAATAGACCAGGCGCTCCAGGAGTTTAGAGATGAAGGGGAGATTGGAGACTGGTCTGTAGTTATTTGTGCAGGTTGGGTCGAGAGTGGTTTTCTTTAATAATGCAGTAATGATCGAGTGTTTGAAGGAGGAGGGGAAAAATCCCAGAAGAGAAGGAGAGATTGAAGATTTTGGTTAGATGAGTGGTGACGACTGGAGAGAGGGACTGGAGCAGGTGTGAGGGAATGGGGTCAGTAGTGCATGTGGTGGGATCGAGAGGAAGAAAGGAGCCTGGAGACTTCTTCTTCGTGACTGGGTCAAATGTGGAGAATGAACCGAGGAGATGTGGGGAAGAATGGGGGTGGCAGCGCTTGGAGGCTGAGAGCTGATTTCCTGGCGGATGTTGTCTATTTTCTCCATGAAGTAGGAAGCCAGGTCATCAGCACAGAGGTCAGTGATGGAGGCCTGCACTTTAGGACTGAGGAGAGAGTGAAAGGTGTCAAAGAGTTTTTTTGGATTGTTGGATAGTGAGGAGACCAGGGTGGTGAAGTAGGTCTGTTTGGCAAGGTGAAGGGCAGAGTTGTAGGTTTTGAGCATGAATTCATAGTGGATAAAGTCTCCTGGTGAAGCGAGTTTTCCTCCATAGACATTCAGCACTCCTAGAGCATCCTGGAGGAATCGAGTTTGTGGTGTGAGCCAGGGCTGTTTTGTTCTCTGTTTGGAGGTTCTGAGGGTGAGGGGCGCTACTTGGTCCAGGAAGCTTCTGAGAGAGTCATTGTAGTGATTTACTGCCTGATCTGGACAGGAGATTGAAGAGATTGGGGACAGAGATGAGATGAGGGAGTCTGTGAGTGCTTGAGGGTTAATGGCCTGTAGATTTCTGGATGTGTGATAGGTAGGATTGGGCTGTGTTGGCCGAGGGTTAGTGAGTGAGAAGGAGAGAATATTGTGGTCAGAGATTAGAGGTGAGTTATCCAAGGGGCAGGATGAGCAGAGCCGGGTAAAGACCAGGTCAAGGGTGTTACCGTTTTCGTGCGTCTCAGAGGTTGAGAGCTGTGATAGGCCAAGAGAGGTAGTTAGAGATAGTCCTACTCCATGCTGTATAGGTTTGAGAGCAACTACCAATTAAGTAAATCAGTTGATGTGCATCTCTGTAATGAGGAGGGGTGTGGTCTAATGACATCAACACCCTGTATAAGGTGTGCATAATTATTAGGCAACTTCCTTTCCTTTGGTAAAATGGTCAAAAGTGATTTGAGGGCTCTGAAAAGGCCAAAATTGTGAGATGTCTTGCAGAGGGATGCACCAGTCTTGAAAAGTGCCAAACGTTTGAAGTGTGATCACTGAACAATCAAGTGTTTCATGGCAAATAGTCAACAGGGTCGCAAGAAGCATGTTGGGCAAAAAAGCGCAAAATAACTGCCCATGAATTGAGGAAAATCAAGAGTGAAGCTGCCAAGATGCCATTTGCCACCAGTTTTGCAATATTTCAGAGCTGCAACGTTACTGGAGTATCAAAAAGCACAAGGTGTGCAATACTCAGGGACATGGCCAAGGTAAGAGAGGCTGAAAAACGACCACTTTTGAACAAGAAACATAAGATAAAAGGTCAAGACTGGGCCAAGAAATATCTTAAGACTGATTTTTCAAAGGTTTTATGGACTGATGAAATGAGAGTGACTCTTGATGGGCCAGAAGGATAGGCCAGAGGCTGGATCAGTAAAGGGCAGAGAGCTCCACTCCGACTCAACGCCAGCAAGGTGGAAGTGGGGTACTGGAATGGGCTGGTTAATCAAAGTTGGACCTTTTTCGGGTTGAGGATGGAGTGAAGCTCAACTCCCAAACCTACTACCAGTTTCTGGAAGACAACTTCTTCAAGCAGTGGTCCAGAAAGAAACTGGTATCGTTAAAAAAAAACATGATTTTCATGCAGGACAATGCTCCATCACTGCATCCAACTACTCCACAGCGTGGCTGACCAGTAAAGGTCTAAAAAAAGAAAAAATAATGACATGGCCCCCTTGTTCACCTGATCTGAACCCCATAGAGAACCTGTGGTCCCTCATAAATGTGAGATCTACAGGGAGGGAAAACAGTACACCTCTCGGAGCAGTGTCTGGGAGGCTGTGGTGGCTGCTGCACGCGATGTTGTTCATAAACAGATCAAGCAACTGACAGAACTATGTATGGAAGACTGTTGAGTGTCATCATAAAGAAAGATGGCTATATTGGTCACTAATTTTTGGGGTTTTGTTTTTGCATGTCAGAAATGTTTATTTCTAAATTTTGTGCAGTTATATTAGTTTACCTGGTGAAAATAAACAAGTGAGATGGGAATATATTAGGTTTTTATTAAGTTGCCTAATAATTCTGCACAGTAATAGTTACCTGCACAAACAGATATCCTCCTAAGATAGCCAAATCTACAAAAAACTTCCAACAATATTAAGCTTTGATATTTGAGTCTTTTGGGTTGATTGAGAACATAGTTGTTGATCAATAATAAAAATAATCCTCTACAACACAGCTTGCCTAATAATTCTGCACACAGTGTAGAGCAGCATAATCACAGTAGAAGGCAATGGTTTGGATATGCCACTAAAACCATTTTAAGTTCAGCTTATATATAGATTATGATATAACTAAAATATAAAACACACGGAAACACTAGCAAGGCATATGGTTTTATTTCTCACAGGACCATGCTCTAATTTCTAGGACAAAAAAAAACATACTATAAGCACTACATAGATGTGACAGGCACATGCAAAAAATCTGAGCATTGAAATACACTACAGGTAAGTACACTATTAATTTCTACATATATTCTGTATATATTCTCTAGGAGGTGATACAGGAGTTAGTAACAACTTTGGTAATAAGGAAAATCCTAGATCTCAAGGGGAAACAGAATATTCACCAAATGTATACAGGTATCTGTATACCAATTTAATGCAATATTTTGGATATACATTTATCCTATAATTCACAATTCTAACAGATATAAAAACAAACCCCAGCAGCTAAAAGAAAGAAGTATAAATTTACAGTGCCGAGAAACCCTCTAGTGAGAAGAATGCCTAGAGGTAAGAAGTCATGGAATTTTAGGTTTATGTTCAATCACACAAAATTGGCGTAGAGATTTATATACCATATATATTTTTTAGATACCAGATACGGATATAAAGAACAACATCTTACATCCCCTGCTCATCCCTTGCAGAGACCCACTATAAGATTTAACGCACGCTGGTATTATATCCCTCTTAAACTTCATCAGATTCAAAACTCCAACTCCCCCCTCTGCTGGAGGAATTGTAATGCTATTGGTAGCTTGACTCACATTTTTGGAGCTGTAGAGTTCTCAAATACGTCTGGGACAGAGTTGAGCCTCTAATTAATAGCATCACTGACTTGAAATTACACCTATCTTCTGAACTAGCACTTCTCCTTGTTGGCCTCGAATCCATCCCTCATAAACATAGACCCATCATTACGCAAATTCTACTCACAGCTAAAAGTAACATTGCTGCCCTCTGGAGGGACCCTATTTCCCCTACGGTGGAAAACACAATAGAGAAAATAGCATGTCGCAACACATACGAATACACATACGCTCTTAGAAACAACCTTTTAAAAAAATACTCCAAAAATGGAAGGAGTGGAATAAAATTATGTCTCCGACAAATCAACCATAAAGACCTCAACATTGTACAAGACCAGATTAATCTTCGTACCCCAATCCAACTTAATTTACCATTACTATTTCAAGTAAATCATACCCACATTAATTCATAGCGGGCATTCTTATATACTCTTTGTACTTCCATGTATGTAAATAGTTAAGTCACTGTTTAGCAACTCACTATACATTAAATAGCCAAATTACTGGCATATGAATGATATATATAAATCATTGACCGAGCGACTAAAGCCTTGAGTAGTGTTATATATTTCTGATTCATCCTCGGTCTATGAATATATAGATTGTACATCTTTCTTCATATTGTACCACCTAGATTACTAATCTCCTTTTATTGTACTTCATTGATTTCTGTATCATTTATGCAAATCATACTGTATGTTATACCGTTCTTTTATTTGCAAACCAATAAAAAATATTTGCACATAAAGAACAACAACCAACTAAAGACTGGGATCCAATACAGAAGATTGCATATGGAACACATCTAGAAAGAGAATCTGCTCTATATAGAAAAATGAATGCTTACACATTTTAATGTGTCTACTTTTTAAATGTTTTAATATTTTAATCTTGTATATTTTAAATAAACATCCGGTGAATGGTTAACCAGCACAATCTATATTCATTTCAGATATATAGTGGAGGGAATATATTATGCCATTGATAAAGGGTTTGTGTGCGCTGGGCCTCTACAACTATAAACAGTTCAAATTCACTTATGTCTATAAATTACACTTATAAAATCAGTTATAAAACCAAAAGAGTGCACATGGGGGTACACAAACTATTTACACTAGAGTCAGGATCATACACAGATCATGATCTCACAGTCTTTGAAATGCAATAGCAAGGGGGGATCAAACACATTCACGCAGGGAAACATTGGGGAAAACAAGGGAAAATGCAGAATATTCACTCACTTACTGTTTATAACCTGTCCGGGGCTTATTCCTTCCTCCAAGGTAGTACTTGCTGTCTCGCACAAACTACAATCGGGGCAGAGTACTACAACAACGGTGTCTGTGTCACTCGGCTGCATGTGACTGGGATCACTGGAATAGGAACAGCTGCTGGGATCCCCTTGTGCTGTTGCGGCTGGACTTGGAGAGCATAGGGGCCTCGCTCTCCCTCCCGAAATATGTACGTCACTCAATCTCCAGGGTGCAAATCCCTACCGGGATGTCCCAAAGGCAGGTGTGACTCCACATCTGTATGAGACACAAACACCTCCTGGGCTAGTCCAGGTTCCTTAACGAACCCATACCCGTCCTTTATGCGGAAGGCAACAATGACTCCTTCCTTCCGTGAAGGTGGTCGGTTGAATGCCATGGCTCGGGCCCCTGCTTGGCCCGGATGGTCCTGTCCTCCTTAGCTTGCCTTTGTACCCACTCCTTCTCCTGGGCCACTTTCCACTGAGCCATCTATCTCTTCTGGTTCTCCTCCCAGGTGAGGATCTCAACCTGATCTTGGCCCTCACCATCTTGCCCGGGAATCTTATTAGTGCCCCACCAGGGTTCTTCCAATGGCACACCATGGACTCAGCATGCACTTCTTGAGCCGGTGGTTCTGGGGTCAAGGGCTCAGTTAAACTCTGAGCCGGGTTATGGATGGCCTCCCAAGTAGGTCTGGGACGTGCTGGTCTTGAGCTCGAAGGGGTAGGGCTGTTGACCGGCACCAAAGGCTGCTCTAGTGCACCCGAGTCAAGCTCCAGGGATTGCCAGTTTCTCCTGCACCTGGCCGGGCTCTGCGGAACTCGGGGAGCCTTCCCATTGCATTCCGCCTCCTGCCTTCTCCGAGCCTCCTTGTACTCTCTTCAGGCAACCATCATCCACCTCACTTGTCGCGCAGCTTCTTCCTTTCTCCCTGCAGAGGAGTCGCCATCCATCATCATCGTCGGTTGCTGCTCACCCAGGCGAGGTTACACAGTCCTTTGCACTGGCCTCCTCACTCTCGGACAATAGGAGGGGTGTGTACTTCAGTTTGCGTTCTTTCGCTGGCCTGGCCCACGATGAGAGGCCATGGCACGCCCCTCTGTCAGCACATGGCGTCAGCCTTTTTGGTTTGCCATTACTGACACTCGGTGAATACAGTTCAACAAAACAGTATTTAGGCACACAAGACCCTGTTTTACCAGATCAGTAATCCTGTTCATGATGCCAAGTTTTTGTCGCACCCCAGGACACAGGTACTCAGAACCGGGCCCTTTCTTCAGTCTGCTGTGGGATGTCATGACGACATGACCCAGCTCCATATGCCTAAATGCGGCAAATAAAAAGAAGGATGAAGAAAAAAAGGCAAAATAAAGGGGAGGCCCCCGTTGCAATCGGGACCGCTGAGGTGATGGTGGGTGCAGCTAGATGGGGAACCATCTACGGGTAGGGCTGATCCCCAGGGCACCCGAAGGGGTAGTGTAAAAGTGTAAAGTTCTCTGTACCTTCAGGCAGCATACACAGTCTCTGCGCGGTTGCGGCTTCTCCTCTCTCCTGTGGATAAACAACTGAGTCCACACCATACTGGGCTCTACCGGGCTTTTACTCTTACTTCACACATAACAGTTCACAGTCACTTTACAGTCATTACAACAGACTTGGGCTCACGAAGCACCTCTGTAGAGTTCTCTAAAGACTTAGGTTCACACTGCAGCCGGGACAGTTAAACTGTGTCACTCCTCCTCAGAGTACCTCTCGGGCTCTCTCATTCTCCTCTCCACATGTGGTTACGGTCTGGCCTTCACAGACCCTTTAGTGATTTGTCCCACTCTTTGGGTCACTAGCCCTACTACAATGGCTTTCTTCTTCATCACACCGGTTGTTAGGTTCCAAGACAGAGTTCCCGTACCCCGCCTGGGTTTCATCGTTGGGGCTTAAAGCTACCCGGCCACATCTACAGAGCTGGCACTCTGGTTCTTTCGCCCACCCACCAGTGTCCCGGGTTAGTCGGGCACACCTGGCTTTTTCTGTCATTCCTTGGGTTCAGCCTGGGTTCCCGGCTGGCCATCAGTGGAGCAGGCCACTGGGCCCCTCTATTCTCAGCTTGGTCTCAGTAACTGATTAGCTGATGGGTGTCTCTGCTTAGATAGCTGGTTCTCTCTCGCCTCACTTTCGCGAGTCTAACTTAGTGTTCCTGGGTTTTACTCCAGTTCCTCCACCCCTTCCCTTGTGCTATACTACATTCCACCCTCCACTTAGCTCCTCCGGCCATTCCTTGCCTGACATGAAGTGACTTAGGCTCAGGATCGGAGTGTGTGTGTCAGGTGTTGGTGCGAAGTGACCCCCTTACCAATCCCAACTGTAGATCTCCTCTGTGGCCACCCGGTTGCAGGGGCACCACACTTGCATGCAGTAAACATAAACCTTAGAACTGCATGAAACTGCATATATGGCAAGCACAACCAACAGAATTATAACCATTTACAAACATTTTTATTGAAAGACCCAATAACAAACTTTTAAAAACAAGTAAAATCACATACAATTGCTTGTATGGAAGACAATCCCCCAGGTAGAAACACAGAAAAAGAGATTACAAAATATGTATAGTATCCGCAATAAATTGCAAAATCATGGACCTGTGTGCATATACTCCCCTCTATGTAAGTAAAGTACCCCCCTTATACACCATGACCAAAACTCTGTCCCCCTTATATACCACAACCACCACCCATCCCTGTTTATATACCCTAAACTGCCATACCATATCCTCTTATATACTACAACCACCACTCTGTCCCCTCTTTTATACCATGACCTTCTTACAGTTCCACTCTCCCCTCATGCAGGTCCCCTTTTCCATATTGCTTTCTCTCCCATTTGGCCCATTTTTTCTTTACTGCTCTCTCTTATGCGGCCCCCCTTTTCCATACTACTCTTTCCCCAGGTGGTCTTTTTCCAAATTGCTCTCTCCCCAATTCGGCTCCCCCTTTTTCATACTGATCTGCCCAATATGGCCTCTTTTTCCATACTTTAAAACAGTAATTGCCTTATGTAAACAACAGGGGCTCAACTCTAGATGAGGGCCCTGTGAAGCAACTCAGTTTACACATACACACACAGAGAAAAATAGTCAAAGCTTCAGATGTTGCAATTAGGTGCTGATTTATTCATACACCATCAAGGACAAGTTAAGGAGAGGTGGTGGTGCAAAGTGTCCAACCCCAAATAGATACAGGCGTGGACAGAGATATTACATAGTATTTAGTATAGAGTCACATAGTGTAGATTACATTCACCATTACAATGCACAAATGTTTCATATATATATTGCACAACATAAAAAGAAATTATGGTCCCCTTATCTCATATAACAAAACCATCAATATTCACAGTAACCGTACTAATTCAAATTATTACATTTTACAATGTGACCATGTCATGTATTATTGTAGCAACATATGGATCAATACAGTACACATGAATTCTTCATAAGAAAGCTAACAAGGTGCCATTCAATTGTACAGTGCAAATGCTAAAGTGCATATCACAGTGCATAACAGCAACAGAGACTATATTACCCAGACTAATACATTCATTACCCGTACTGCCAGAGCCATGGAGCGGTACACTATGCAGGGGAGACCAAAGTAGGTGACCCCTACGACGTTTCATGGCCTAGGGGGTCCTGTGGCCACTTCATCAGGGGGAAAGTGAAGCAGGACTATTGTTTAAATTAAATAGGCCGACAGAATACCGCTTCTTCCAAATGCGGAAGTGACTCCTATCACGTCATCATGTGACTGGATGTGATGCGTCACCCGCCCACGTGACTGCGGACTGAAAGCGACACATACCGCGTCATTGATCACGTGACATGCGACCAAGATGACGCAATTTGCATCACTGGTCACGTGCTACGTATCAAACGACGCCGGACACTAGTGCGGCCTTCGCTGTACCGCCCACAGCCGAAGCCACAGCCAAGAGTGCCGGGCGGTTGCCTGGGATGCGTCACAAAGGCAACCGCCCCAGCACAGTGGCCCAGGGGACTCCAGTGAGAGCAGGAGTGGTGCCAGCACTGTGCACATCCGGTCACAGGAGGCTACAGATGGAAACACATTAGAGTTAAATCAGACAGAATTAGACAGTATAACATAGTGAGACAGAGGGATGTCCCAAATCCAATCCATCATATTCATTTTCATTATTCTCTTCACTGTATATTTTTTCAGAAATTGGTGGTCTGTAATTTATCCCAAAGAGGGGAACAGGAGCAAAGCCTGTGAGACAGCATAAAAAAAGCACCCATAAAATCATGAAAATAAAGAGTGAGTCATCTTAGACCCACTAAATAAAAGGGTACAAATTGATACCCGGGTACACATTTCCATATAGAGTCTGGGAAAGGTGTGCCTATTGCTAAGGCTATAATCATGAACTGGAAAACTCTGTTCCCTATTATTTAATCTTAGGAATGCCATAATTAACATTGATCATGTCATTTAACTTGAAAAACTGATGAATGTCTTTCATTTGACTGCATAAGACAGCTGAGAGACCACGGAAGGCCCCAGAACTGTTTGATCACATACCCCTTTCAATGGGGAATATGAATAACAGCCTCAGGATCTGCCTGTTTCCTAATAACGCACAATTGTATTTTCCGCACCAGAAAAAGGAAATGATGCAAAAAAAAATGCAAGGTTAAGCTTAAGAAAAAGCACAATAAAAACTTCCTCTTTTTTTTTCTTACAATTAAGTTTATTAAAAGGAACCTGTCAGCTCGATTTAGCCCCTTGACCTATCACTACCTGTCCCTGCACCTTGCTATCACATCCCTAATCATCCCTCTCAGAGCTAAAACTGCACTATAATGTTTGTAAAAAATAACTTAGTAACTTAAATATTTCAATGGTAATGAGGCATCCAGTCTGCGTAGACTGACATGGGCGGTCTTCAGGGCTCCATCCCCCCCTCTCTGCTGTTATCACGCTCTACTGGGTGTGATTATTGATTTTCCTGGAGCACTCCCGGCTTTTGGAATCAAATCTCCCCCATGCGTGTATGACTCTGTTCCGGCGTAATTTCCACACCTGCGCCTTGTGACGTCTTCTGGGGTCCACTCAGCATCTTCATAACGATCACTACGCATGCTCAGCAATCCTACCTGAAAGCTTGGGCCGTCAGGGAATGCGCATTGAGCATAATGAAGCCATTCAGTGAACTCAGAAATTCTTTCCAAGGCGCAGATGTGGAAATGATGTTGGGACGGCGTGATACACACAGTGGGAGGAGGTTGGATTCCAAAAACTGGGAGCGCACCAGAGAGATCAATGATGACGCCAAGCTTGGCGTGATAACAGCTGGGGGGAAAGATGGAGTCCTGCAGACCACCCATGTAAGTCTATGGACGCAGACATGGATGCCTCATTACCATGGAAATATTTAAATTAACTAAGGCCCCTTTCACATAGGTGTTTTTACCCATATCCGCCGGATCCGGACAAAAAAACACTTCTGTCGCAAGTGCCGCCTAACGGCCGCACTTGCGGCACACTTGCGGCAAGCCCCATGCATTGTCTATGGGGCTTGTGGTAAGGTGCGGCAGGTGTGGCAAGTGTGGATGCGGCAGTTGGGGCCGCGAAAAAAACGCGGTCAGCAGCGTTTTTTATGCGGCTACAACTGCCGCATCTGCTGCAACCGCACTTGCCACACCTGCCGCACCTTACTGCAAGACTCATAGACAATGCATGGGGCTTGCCGCAAGTGTGCCGCAAGTGCGGCCATTAGGCGGCAGATGCGGTAAATCTGCCTCATCTGCCGTATTTTGCTGAAAGCTCCAGTGTGAAAGCAGCCTAAGTGTAGCTTTAACTCAGAAAGGGATGGTTGGGAATGTGCTAGCAAGATGCAGGGACAGATAGTGATAGGTTAGGGAGCTACATCGAGCTGACAGGTTCCCTTTAAGTATAACTCTCAAAATACAATGGAGGCAATGCTAACAATATGTAAATTACAGTATAACAGCCCATACATTTTGTCTTTTTATTTTCTTATATCATTACTAGCTGTGAGCCCGATGCAAATGCATCGGGTGTCTAGAATATTTTAAAAATTGTTTTAACATTTTCAAATAATCCTCATAGAAAGTATAGGGGGACTTGCGGCAGGTGCGGCAGGTGCGGTTTTGCACTTGCGGCAGGTGCGGCCGCGAAATAAACCGCGGCTGACTGCGTTTTTTTTCGCGGCCGCACCTGCCGCAAGTGCAAAACCGCACTTGCCGCACCTGCCGCAAGTCCCCCTATACTTTCTATGAGGATTAGCGCAACCGCGCCGCAAGTGCAGCGGTTATGCGGCAATCGCGGCAGATACGGTTTTTTCACCGCATCTGCCGCGATTTTGGCGGACATATGGGATGCGGACATATGGGGGGTGTGTGGTGACAGCGGGGGGGGGGTGTGTGTGTGGACATCGGGGAGTGTGGTTACAGGAGAGGCTCCGGAGCACTGTGTCAGCATGTGCTGACAGCAGCAGCTCCGGAGCGGGATCGGAGCGGGGGTGTGCGGACATATGGGGGGGATGTGGTGACAGGGGTTGGGGGTGTGTGCTGACTGCGGCGAGGGGTCGCAATGCCCGCTACGCGGGCAATGCTTCGCACGTGGTGACGTCACAGAGTGACAAAGGCACGGTCTTTTGCGGGGTCCGACACTGAAGGCCTACGGAATTATATAGTAGATAGAATACATACAGCAGTACCGGTGTGCAGCGGTGCCAGAGTCCAGGAGGAGACAGCAGGCGGGTGCGGTCAGGGGGGCCGGGGGACAGTGGCCGGGTGCGTTCAGGAGCAAGCCGGGGAACAGCGGGCAGAAGGGGGCTGGTGGAATAACAGCCATGTGTGGGCAGGAGGAGGCTGAGGAAGAGCGGCCAGGTGCGTGCAGGAGGGGGCCGGGGGACAGTGGCCGGATGCGGGCAGGAGGGAGGCAGGGAGACAGCGATCGGGTGCGGCAGGAGGGGGTCAGGGGGACAGCGGCCATGTGCGGGCAGGAGGGGGCCGGGGAACAGCGGGCAGAAGGGGGCTGGGGAACAACGGCCATGTGTGGGCAGGAGGTGGCCGAGGAAGAGCGGCCGGGTGCGTGCAGGAGGGGGTCGGGGAACAGCGGCCGGGTGCGGGCAGTAGGGGCGGGGGGGCCTTCCTGGCCGCACCCGGCCGCTGTCCCCCGGCCCTCTCCTGCCCGCAGCACTGTGCTTAGCAGTTTACAGCAACTCAGTGGTTAGCAGACTTTATGCGGCTCAGTGGTTAGCAGAGTATACGGCGGCTGAGTGGTTAGCAGAGTATACAGGGTCTCAGTGGTTAGCACAGTATACGCTGGCTCAATAGTTAGCACTGTAAACTGAGCCTCAGTAGTTAGCACTCTATGGTGGCTCAATGATTGGCACTGTATATGGTGGCTCAATAATTAGAGCAGTAATGTGACTCAGTGATTAGCACTGTATAGGGTGACTCAGTGGTTAGCACTCTATGGTGCCTCAGTGGTTGGCACTGTATATGGTGGCTCAGTGGTTAGCACTGTATGGTGCCTCAGTGGTTGGCACTGTATATGGTGGCTCAGTGGTTAGCACTGTATGCTGGCTCAGTGGTTAGCACTGTACAGTGGCTCAGTGGTTAGCACTGTAAGGTGGCTCAGTGGTTAGGACTATATGGAGGCAGAGTGCTTAACTTTGTATGGAGGCTCATTGGTTAGCACAGTATGGTGGGTCAGTGGTTAGCACTGTATAAGGTGGCTCAGTGGTTAGCACTGTATAAGGTGGCTGAGTGATTAGCACTGTATGGCGGCTGAGTGTTTAAGACTGTATACGGTGAGTCAGTGGTTAGCACTGTACGGTGGCTCAGTGGTTAGCACTGTATATGGTGGCTCAGTGGTTAGCACTGTACGGTGCCTCAGTGGTTGGCACTGTATATGGTGGCTCAGTGGTTAGCACTGTATGCTGGCTCAGTGGTTAGCACTGTACAGTGGCTCAGTGGTTAGCACTGTAAGGTGGCTCAGTGGTTAGGACTATATGGAGGCAGAGTGCTTAACTTTGTATGGAGGCTCATTGGTTAGCACAGTATGGTGGGTCAGTGGTTAGCACTGTATAAGGTGGCTCAGTGGTTAGCACTGTATAAGGTGGCTGAGTGATTAGCACTGTATGGCGGCTGAGTGTTTAAGACTGTATACGGTGAGTCAGTGGTTAGCACTGTACGGTGGCTCAGTGGTTAGCACTGTACGGTGGCTCAGTGGTTAGCACTGTACGGTGGCTCAGTGTTAGCACTGTACGGTGGCTCAGTGGTTAGCACTGTACGGTGGCTCAGTGGTTAGCACTGTACGGTGGCTCAGTGGTTAGCACTGTACGGTGGCTCAGTGGTTAGCCCTGTATGGTGGCTCAGTGGTTAGCACTGTATATGGTGGCTCAGTGGTTAGCACTGTATATGGTGGCTCAGTGGTTAGCACTGTACGGTGGCTCAGTGGTCAGCACTGTACGGTGGCTCAGTGGTCAGCACTGTACGGTGGCTCAGTGATCAGCACTGCACGGTGGCTCAGTGATCAGCACTGCACGGTGGCTCAGTGGTCAGCACTGTACAGTGGCTCAGTGGTTAGCACTGTGTATGGTGGCTCAGTGGTTAGCACTGTATATGGTGGCTCAGTGGTCAGCACTCTACGGTGGCTCAGTGGTCAGCACTGTACGGTGGCTCAGTGGTCAGCACTGTACGGTGGCTCAGTGGTCAGCACTGTACGGTGGCTCAGTGGTCAGCACTGTACGGTGGCTCAGTGGTCAGCACTGTACGGTGGCTCAGTGGTCAGCACTGCACGGTGGCTCAGTGGTCAGCACTGTTCGGTGGCTCAGTGGTCAGCGGAGGACGGAGGGCAGAGTGGTCAGCGGAGGACGGAGGGCAGAGTGATGAGCAGAGGACGGAGGGCAGAGTTTATCAGCGGAGGACAGAAGGCAGAGTGACCCTAACGCACTTCCTAATGCAGGAAGGAGGCAGAGTGGTCAGCGCAGGAAGGAGGCAGAGTGGTCAGCGCAGGAAGGAGGCAGAGTGTGTACACACACACATACAGTATACACATATATACAGCATACACACACACACATATACAGTATACACACACATATACAGTATACACATATACAGTATACACACACACATATACAGTATACACACACATATACAGTATACACACACATATACAGTATACACACACACACATATACAGTATACACACACACACATATACAGTATACACACACACACAATACAGTATACACATATATACAGCATACACACACATATATAGTATACACACATATACAGTATACAGACACACACATATACAGTATACACACACATACAGTATACACACACATACAGTATACACACACATATACAGCATACACACACACATATACAGTATACACACACATACAGTATACACACACATATACAGCATACACACACACATATACAGTATACACACACATATACAGCATACACACACATATATACAGTATACACACACACACACGTATACAGTATACACACACACACACATATAATCTCACTCTTCAGTGCAGACTTTGTATGAAGAAGGCGCAGATCTCCTCTATCTCTGTGATTAGAGCTGTCTCCTCAGCTTTGCAGCATTTTCGGTCCCCTGAGGACTACATCTCCCATCATGCACCGCGGCTCCTCCCCTGTGATGCTGTGATCCTGGAAGCGGTGAGGAATGTAAGGGGGAGGTGGCATCCAGCCTATCATTGTGTGATTGGGGTGGTCCCCTTGGGCTTGTTCGGGCCACCCCTGGGCTCAGCACATAATGGATGCGGCTGGGGCCGGGTGTGTGGTACGGACACGCCCCTTAGTTACCCGACCGCGGCCTTGGTTACCAAGCTCTCCGGGGTGAGTGGAGGGGAGACCGGGTAGCGTGGAGGGGAGACAGGGGAGCGTGGAGCGTGGAGGGGAGAGCGGGGAGCGTGGAGGGGAGACAGGGGAGCGTGGAGCGTGGAGGGGAGAGCGGGGAGCGTGGAGGGGAGACAGGGGAGCGTGGAGCGTGGAGGGGAGCGGCGATGACAGCGGCGAGGGATGCGGGATGACAGCGAGGGGAGCGGGATGACAGCGGCGAGGGGTCGCAATGCCCGCTACGCGGGCAATGCCTCGCACGGCGTGGTGACGTCACAGTGTGACATATCCACGACGTGCCGGGGTCCGACACAAAACGTGCTACGGCAATTATATCATTATATGGCAGTAAATATGTAAATATAGTAGTTTTCTACTAAAAGCCTACCAGACACCAGACCAGTTGAAGTGCAGATAGTGTGAAATGGTCCAATGTCTGTTTCTACATGCCCTGCACAGGATTACCCTCTCCTACCTAGCAATAACTCTGCTTGCTGGATCCACATTTTTAACAAGTATGGAAAAGAGCATACATTTTATGGTAACGTGTGCTACAATTTTATCTCCTGGATAAAGCTTTCATCGCTTTCCGCAGTATGGGCTTTGATAAGCTGAGCACCATTTTCTTTGTGTGGATATACCTGGATCTCGGTTCCTTGGATTCATACAGCATGAACAGCTGATCAGCAAACAGTGGCATGTAGGAGTCGATGCCACTGTGTAAGTGTTTTTCCTCTTTTTGTTCTATGAATTATTTGTCCATTTTTACATTTTGAACGGACAATTTTTCTTTAATGTGACTGATCATCTTTGGGGTTTACAAAAAAGAACAGACATTAAAAAAAATCACAGAAAAAGAAACAGCCATGACCAAAACTAGGTCAAATTAACTATACACTAGCAGGATGCAACAGACTCCCATGATAATGATGGGAAAAACTGAGATAAAAAGAAAGGGAATGTTGACCACGCTACCATATATGACAATCAACAATGTTTAAAAATGAGTGTGATTTTTACTTCTTATGCGTTTCTGGGCTCTCTGGCCCCTTCATCAGGTAAAAATCACAGATATACATCCTTTCCTCACTATACAAAACCTCTTATATCCATGTATCTCATGCTATATTTTTAACTGGGAAGACAGCAGCAACCCCTCTGATATATGATTATAGCAGTTGTGGCTAACACAACCGTGCCAAGTGAGTGTATACTTCTCAAACACTTCCAATTGTGATACTGGTAACACGCTGGGATAGCACCTTGTTTTCATTCCTGCTTTCCTTCAACCATGATAATGATGGGGTCAGCACAGGTGCTTGTGCATTGGTAATTTGTCCTGGATTTGGTAATGGCTGTTTCTTTTTCTATCATTTTTCTTATCAACTTTGGGGGCCATTTTTATTTTTTGAGTGAATGTATTTTTGCTTAAAAGTTATTTTTGTAGTTGGATTTCATGAAATATTTTACAGCGTTTTGCCTTCTGTAGACTCTGGATTGCACTGGCTTTGCTGGCTGTAGAATAGGTTTAATGAGACTCAGTAAGTGCATTCAGACAATCCAATGGGAGACTTTCTGTGATGTAAGGCTGGGTAGTCAAATGGTCAAAGGTCAGATACCAAAAGGACTCATCAAAAACAAAGGTGTAAGACAAAAGCTTAGTCAGGGCACGGTCTGAAGTAGAATTCCAGGAAGGCAGTGGCTGTCCCGCCGGTTTCACCGCTTGATCTCTCAGCATCACCAGGGTAGTGTCCATACCTGCCACCTCTTTCCCAGTACCGGGTTCCACTTCTTCCTCCTCTGCAGCACAGGTCAGGGAGTCAGGGCGCGAAGCAGCCCACTGCACCGTTGCCCTCTCCAGCAGGGCCTTCCTCCATCGCCCCATGGTGGTGATCTGGGTCCGCACCAGCAGGCAGCTCAGCTCACAGACCTCCTCTTGCAGGAAGTCAGAGTTCAACCCGAGCTGCTGGCTCAGGTCCTTCTGCAGTGGGCTAGGGGAGTCCTTGGCTGCCACCCAACACTCCGGGTTCTCTTAGCCTCTCTCACTGCACCGACCAGGCCCCAAACTCTGCGGTGTCCGCCAGTACCTGCTGTCTGGTTTGCGCCATGACCCTCTAGTGCCCCCTCCCTCTGTGGGCATGTCGTTGCTTCTTCGCCTTTGGTAACACCTCTGGGTAAAGTTACACAGTCTTTTGACTTGCCTTCCTGATTCTTGGAGGGCAAAAGGGGTGTAGGCCATTTTTCCTGCTATTTGCTGGGAACTGCGGCACGCCCCCCAGCCAGCCATGGTCTCAGGCTATAGTGGCTGCCATTATTACATCCTCAAAAGTACAGTCTTTTCATTACAGTTCTGAAGGTGCATGTGACCTGGCGACACCAGGTTGGTACATCCTGTTCGTGAGGTCAAGTTTGACTTGCCCTGTGAGGGCTGTGGGGTACTCAGAATCGGGTCCCCTGGCAATGTCATCGGGTAATTAGGATTTCACGGTGGCGCAACCCGGTCCATGGCCCTGGAGCTGTCAATAAAAAACGAAAGGGTGAAGATAGGTGATGGAATAAGGAATTATAGGGATTTAGGGGTGGTTGTTGTGACGCCACCCATGCTGTGCGGCTATTAGTGGCCGCTGCTGTGGTTCGGGACCTCTGGGAATGATGAGATGGCAGCTGTGATGATTTTGCTTCCCACGGGTGGAGTGGGTCCTCACAGCATCCGGTGTAGAGGACTTGATGACGGAGGGGGAGCAGGGCTGATCTGGCTGCAGGGAGGGATCGGACCGTCTCTCAGTCAGGCTCCTGTGGCCTGCGCGGCTTATCAGTCTACCACTCCTCAGGCGGGAAGCGAACAGTATAACACACAATTCTGAGTTCCAAACCCAGTTTACTTAACTTTCTCTTCTGGCACCACAGGGTACAGTTCAGGTTCAACTGCAGTCTGGAAAGTCCTCAGCAACCAGGATGGCTTGTCCAATACATCACCTTTGTCTTCCTCCCTTCTCAGGTTGCTCTTTCTCACCGCTGCTTACGCGCCTGCCTTCTGCTCACACCTCTGCACACAGTGCCCCAATCCAGCAGCCACGGGTCCTGTCGGGCAACCGGATGTGTCCCCTGACCCTAATACCACTACCTTCTTGGCGGATGTATCGGGAGTTGGCCACAGCTCCTCTAGATCTTGCAGCCTCCAGTTCCGTGGTTGGAGTATAGAGTATCCTTGCCACCTTCAGGGCCAGGTGCCTGGTGCGCAACCTGCCCCTCCTCTTCACTTCAGATTCAGGCACACGGGTGGATCGCTCACTGCCTGTGCCCCTAGGGCTCCCTCTGTCTCTCTGCAGTCTGTTGTCCAAGGACCCAGGACAAGCCTCATCTACCCTCACGTCCTCCAGATCCTTCCTCTCTCACTTATTCTGCCAACTTTCTCTCCTAACTTTTTAACTACTTCCTGTTGTCTTCCCTTTTCTTCTTCCTTACTGCATCCCAGCTAACTTCCCACCCTCCACCTCTCTCCCCGCTGTCCCACTGACTATCTGGGCTCTCCCACTATCGGGTCCACCCGCCATCCCCGGGACTGGGTGTGTTGGGTGCTTTTGTGGGTGTCTGGAGTTACCATCCTGTTTACTGCAGACTGGAATACCACACCTGTGGGTTGGGTGCAGTGCCCCTCTGTGGCAACCATACCACAGGGGCGCCACAGTAGCAGATGCAGGCAAATGGACTAGGTGAATGGCTAGTCAGGAGTAAGGTCTAAAGTTAGGTAACAGCAGATTAGATACTGTGCACAGCAAAACAATGCACACAGACACCACCAAGCTTAAATCTACAACTGGCAGTATTTGGAGGCAGGGAGCCAGCTAAATAGCCCAGTAATCCCTCCAAACAGAAAACACATAGAGGAAGCCCAATGTGCCCCTACCTCAGATTGGACAGCTAAACTGTCTATCACCATACTGACAGCACAGCACCCCCTGTTCAAGACTGGAAGGCTGAACTGTCGCTCACTGCATCCAGACAACACTAGGAGGAATGAATTATGATACTTTATATCTCTTTTGTCTTTTTTTAGCTATTCATGCCTTATTTTTGACCACAGACCACATCCAAGTTGAATATGTATTGAAACAAAGAGCTTGTAAACGCCAATGCATGTATTTACTGAGAGTTAAGAAAAAAAATCATTATCCACAGAGGTTGATGACCCCTTTGAGACAAGCAGTTGAATATTAGAGAAAAGGAGAAGAAATGGGGGCACCACCTTCTGGGGGAACTCCAATTAGGAGGTGATAGCGGACAATACAGAGATTACTTTGGGGTGCTAGCAAGACATAGTAACAATCTTGATAAAAATAGAGAAAAAGCAGCACTCACCAAAGTAGATGCAGAACGATTCTTTATTAGAGTTGCCAAGACATGGTGCAGGGAGGGGGGGAGACCAAAGTGACTACGGCACCGTTTCGGGCTCTCGCCCTTCAACGGGTCACAGGTCACAGTTGAATATTGTTGATTGCTAGCTGCCTCTTGAAGTTTGCATTGATATTGAGTGCACCGTTAACAGTTTTATAGACTTTACTTTGTTTAATAGCAAGGTCTGAATTAATGTTTAGTTTATATATAATTACATGACTTGCTGAACCCAGTCTGTAACAATTTAGACACATCCTAAAACATTTACTCGTTTGGACTATGGTGTATCCATAGAAAAAATGTAATTTAATTAAAATATTAAGCATGTTGTATAAAACACAATTTAGATATCTACATAATTTACTTCATACATTTAGATTCAATTTCCTTTGTACTTATTAGGTCATAGCAGGTTACAGTTTACTGACAAAATACATTAGAAAAATTAGCACTAGCATTAAACACAGTGATCATTTATGTATTATTTACATTAGCTATTTCATTATGTTGTTCTGTGTTATGGTGTAATTTGCTTGGGCACATTCTTATAGAACTCCTTGCACTTACGCATCCGAAAATTGCGCAAAGTGAAATTTACACATTGAATGGTCTGGGAATCATGCCAAAATCAAATTATAGTAATACAACTGTGGTATTATAAAAGAATGAATCAAGGACTCGGCATCCTGCTGAGACAGCACTCATCTTAACCTTGTTGAAAGCCTGAAAGGGAACTATGAAATCTTATCAATATGGTTGATATTGCTCTCAGAGGAAAAATGAGGTCAAAAATTGCTGAAATTCATCATGAATAAAATTGCATTGCAAGATGTCCTGCAAGAGTATTCATTGTAACTAGTCATTGTTTCTTAAGAATAACAGAAATTTACTTTAAAGACTTTTGGTAGTCTTCCAAAAAGCTGAGAATGAGGTGAAATTAAAGCAATATGTTATACCTTCACAAACTTCTTAATCTCCCTTGGCAGGTGTAGGAATGTTGTACAGTTTACTGAAGTTTTTGTTTCTAGTTGCTCACATTTTTTAAGAAATAAAAGTAAAATCATAAAAATTCAAGTGCAGAGGTTGATTATTTTACATAAAGTCAAATTAAATATTTTAGTATTTCACTTAAGGCATGTTGATAATCTGGACATCATTGTTTTTACTTTAGGCTGCCTTCACACTTGCGTTTGGAGCGTAGCGCACCAAACGCTTGCGCACATGCGTTCCTATGTTTAACATGGGAACGCATGTGCCTACGTATGGCTGCGTTTGGCCACATTTGCGTTCGATGCGCATAATTTATGTGCCCTCCGACCGCACTCCAAACGCAGCATGCAGCATTTTTTTGTGAGTTTGCGGCGCTTGTTTTATCTGCAAGCGCCCGCAAGCACACAAAAAATGCATGGATCTCAATGGATCCGCAGTGTCCTCCGCATGACAGCGCAGGAGAATTCTGCGGATCTCATTGAAATCTCTCCCGGTGGCCGCCGGTGATCACCGGCGGCCACCGGGAGATCATGCAGAGCCACAGCTGATCTCCCGCCAGTGTCAGCAGGGAGATACAGCTGATCTGACAACTGTTTAAATCTCCCGCGCTGACACTGAATAAGTGATGTTGGCGCGGGAGATTTGAAGCAGTGATCAGCTGTTTCATATCTCCTGCACTGATATCATCCTATTCGGTGTCAGCGCGGGAGATTTAAACAGCTGTCAGATCAGCTGTATCTCCCCGCTGACACCGGCGGGAGATCAGCTGTGCCGGGAGGAGGAGATCTCTGCCGCTGATCTCCTCCTCCCGTCCGCCCCCCCAGAGACAGCTGATTGGCTGCCCAGGCACCATACTAATGTGAACGCATGCAGAGATTCTCCGCTGCGTTCACATTAGTATGGGCTGCATTTGCCTGCATTTGCATCTGCATGCCCTCCACATGCAGACACAAACGCAAGTGTGGAGGCAGCCTTATTGATTTTATTTTTGCTCCCTAAGTTACTGGTCACCATGAGTGATGGTTAGCCTTCTATGCAGCGCATACAAGCTCTTTTCAGTCGAGCTGCACATGCAAAGTTGCTTCGTATAATAACATCAGAGAGTGCACAGTTTGAGGCAGGGTCAAACTGCTCGAACAGTCAATCAATGAGCATATGGCCAAAGAGGCAGAAAGCCAGGAAGCAGGGGTGCAGTGCATTGCTAAAGATAACTAATGGGAACAAGCTTTAAAAGGCATAGTCTGAAATCAAACTAAATTTCCATTTAAGTCCATATCTACTTAATGCCATAATCTAAGTTATTTTCTAATATACTTTGTGATGTAGCGATCACAGACCGTGTTGGGGTACACTCACTTGGCAGCGATATTCAAACACACAGCAACAGTCTCTTCATTTTAATAAGTCAATTTCTGGTTTATTAAATCACATAAACTGTGTTGCGCAAATTAAATATACACGGACCTTCGGCATTAAAAAAATATACAGTTCATCTCAGTAGCGGGGTACATCCATTATGTTCTGGATACCTCCGCTGTTGCGGTAATGCAGTGGAGGAATTTCACTGTCCAGAGACTGACCTCAGTCAGTATACAACCTCCTGTCTCTGAGGTTTCAGGTGAATGGCTGCTCCATACACTGTCCCCTGACAGTCCAGATTACTGGAACAGCTTCCTAACTGGAACCACCAACCAGGATCTGTCATAAGCGTCAGACTGATTCCTGTCAGTCCACACAGGGCCTTAGAGAGATTGCTTTTTACAGCATGGCTGTCTGGTTTCTGCTTACAGCCCAGCACCCTGCATGCTCTCTATGTCTTAGTTTCTCTCAGTCTTCCACATGTCAAACACAGGCTCCATTAAGCATCCTGAGACACAACCATGTTTTCTTAGCACACACAAACCTGAATCTACATTAGGATCTACAAACTACAAAATCCAGCAAAAGTTCCATATTTACATTGCAGAGTATAACCTCCTCAGCAATAAATAGCGTCCATTTAAAATTCAGTCAATGCAATACTGTAACTTGTATTATAAATTCTCTACCGATCCCTATCTACATTACCTGGCAGCTAATCTATTTTTTTTACTATTTCCTTCTGATGATGCTTAGATTGCGAATCCCAGTTCATGCTGGAATTCTCAAACTAAGCTTTATCAGAGCAGGGGGCAGAGGCTGCTGTCACTGTTACAAACACTGCCCTTTCTATAACCAAAGCATAATCAGTAATGCTTATTTCAAGGGCTGTGCTGGACTCTGCTGTGACACTGCACTGTTCCTCTCTGTGAGCTGAGCACTGTGATCTGCAGATTGACAGCGTCCTCTCTATTTTTTGCTCAGCTCAGTAATAATCTGTGGGCAACAGAGTGGTATCAATAACTGGCAGAGGCCAGTGACTTCACTAGCTGGGCCGGGGTGGTGCAAGTTTCCAGCATGCTGAATATTGACACTGTTCTATTACTGATTTGTGCAGATTGCACACTGCACAGTATGCAGGGGAGGACAGACTCTGCAGAGATGAGCACAACCCTTGAATAGAGCATCACTGATAATGCTTTTTTTCAGAAAGGGGGTAGGGGCTCTGATAGTGACAGCAGCCTCAGCCCCCCTACTCTGATGATGCTTTGTTTGAGTTACCAAGTGAATACTGCGAGTCCCAAATGAAGTGTCATCAGAAAGGAAATAGGAAAAAATATAGCATAATAAATATACAGTCTAGTTAGGGAGTGGTAGGGAATTTTTAATACAAGTATTTTAGAAAATAGCTTAGATTATGGCCCTAAATAGATACAGATTTAGATTGAATTTAATTTGACTTCAGACTTACCGTATATACTCGTGTATAAGCCGACCCGTGTATAAGCCGACCCCCATACTTTTGCCCCCAAAACCTGGGAAAATTTATTGACTCGTGTATAAGCCGAGGGTGGACCCCAGCACAGGTATACAGCCCCCAGCAGTGTGGTATACAGCAGCCTCCCCAGTGGTATATACAGGCCCCAGCAGTGTTACAGCAGCAGCCCCAGTGGTATATACAGCAGCAGCCCCAGTGGTAGTATACAGCAGCCCCAGAGGTATATACAGCAGCCCCAGTGGTAGTATACAGCAGCAGCCCCAGTGGTAGTATACAGCAGCAGCCCCAGTGGTAGTATACACGCAGCCCCAGTAGTATATACAGCCCCAGTGGTAGTATATAGCCCCAGTGGTAGTATACAGCCCCAGTGGTAGTATACAGCCCCAGTGGTAGTATACAGCCCCAGTGGTAGTATACAGCCCCAGTGGTAGTATACATACAGCCCCAGTGGTAGTATATAGCCCCAGTGGTAGTATACATACAGCCCCAGTGGTAGTATATAGCCCCAGTAGTAGTATACAGCCCCAGTGGTAGTATATAGCCCCAGTGGTAGTATATAGCCCCAGTGGTAGTATACATACAGCCCCAGTGGTAGTATATAGCCCCAGTGGTAGTATATAGCCCCAGTAGTAGTATACAGCCCCAGTGGTAGTATATAGCCCCAGTGGTAGTATATATACAGCCCCAGTGGTAGTATATAGCCCCAGTGGTAGTATATAGCCCCAGTGGTAGTATATATACAGCCCCAGTGGTAGTATATAGCCCCAGTGGTAGTATATAGCCCCAGTGGTAGTATATAGCCCCAGTGGTAGTATACAGGGCCCCAGCAGGGCCCCCCTCATAATTTGGCGCCCCCACCTCAGTTTCTGGGCCCCCCCGCATGCAGCGCTGCACATATACATTACGTGTCTAGCAGCTGTTACCCTCCGGTGGCAGATCGCGGCTCCCGGCTCCGGGCTCCATCTTCCTCGCTGTCTTCCTGCTTTGTGACCGGCGCGATGACGTCATCGCGCCGGTCACATGACAACCAGGAAGACAGAGAGGAAGATGGAGCCCGGAGCCGGGAGCCGCGATCTGCCACCGGAGGGTAACAGCTGCTAGACACGTAATGTATATGTGCAGCGCTGCATGCGGGGGGCCCAGAAAGTGAGGTGGGGGCGCCAAACTTTGAGGGGGGCCGTATGACTCGCGTATAAGCCGAGGGGGGCACTTTTCAGCCCAATTTTTGGGCTGAAAAACTCGGCTTATATGCGAGTATATACGGTAATTCATATATTGATTTTTTGATGCGTTGTCCTTAGGGATGAGCGAGTACTGAAATATTCGGACTCTCTAGACTCGTAACGAGTAGGTCCCAATAATCGGTACTCATTACGAGTATAGCGAGTCCTATTTAAGTCAATGGTGAAGCGAGTATTGCGATTAATTCCTCTGTTGCTGGACCCTATAAAGAGGTCTGGCAGCAGAGGAAAAACCTGCAATTCCCTAATTCATTGTTTAGAAGCTGGTGGTAAAAAGCCGTAAGCTGTAAAGTCAAACCAGATTCTTCCAGATTGCCCTGGTCCGGAGCAATCCGGTACCAAAGAGTCCCATGTTACAGGCCGCGGGATTGCACCGGACCGGGGCAATCTGGGAGAATCCGGTTTAGGGTACGATGCTAAAAATCGGTCAAAATAGGATTCACCCGGTCCGGTGCAATCCGGCGCCCCGTAACATGGGACTCTATGGTACCGGATTGCACCGGACCCTGGCAATCCGGGAGAATCCGGTTTGATTTTACAGCTTACGGCTTTTTACCGCAGGCTTCTAAACAATGAATTAGGGAATTGCAGGTTTTCCTCTGCTGCCAGACCTCTTTATAGGGTCCAGCAGCAGAGGAATTACATTTCCCTTGATTTACATTGGACTCGTTACTGTGCGACTAATCGCTAGGAAACTCGCAGTGTAACGAGTAGCCCGAGTACCCTACTATTCAGCGAGTAACAAATAGTAACGAGTAGACTCGCTCATCCCTAGTTGTCCTCCCCTTTCCTGGCCAGTTCGGTCAATAGATATCCTATGTGCCTGGACATCTTTAGCCTTTTTTCTTAAACTCTCAAACTGAGCAGAAAAAGAAAAAACAATATTAAATACATTTCAAGCTGCACATTGAAAGAAACGGCAGAAAATACAATGCTAGACAGGGTGAGATGACTGATATGCCGCCATATACTGCCCAAAGCAGTTTCTATAAATGAGCATTAGGCAGGGTTTTAGCAACCAGACTGCCCTGTCCGATATTTTATCACATTCTGACTTTTGCAATTTACAATGGCAGATGAGGCTTGCTCTTTAAGAGTTCTAGTTAAGCAAAACTAATTTCCATTTAATATAGAGACGCGTCTTACAATGATTCTCCGTCCCATGCCAAGTGTTTTGCATTTGAAAATACTATTGGTGTATACGGTCCTCAACATGACACACTAAATTAGCCACAAATGTTGTAACTCATCAGTGTCAATTTGTATGTACGCATTAGTGAAGCCACATAACCATGATCAAATTTGCTACTAATGGTGTTCGAGAAGACATCATCTTAATGAGCAGCTTATTTATTCATTTTCCAATCTCATGACAGATTTAACTAAAGGAAGTATTTGAGCAATGTTGTTAGAAGTCTTATACCCAGTGGAAAAGTTGATTGTAGAGTGGCAAAAAATAAGAGATTTAAGTACCGTAAGTTCTTCTCCCCTTCCAGCCCTACCTTTAGCCTTTCTGTCTAACACATATTTACAGCGACTCCCTTAGAAACTCTTAAATCAGCCTTGCTTTTTCCCCTTGCATATACTGCACATGTCACATTTTGCTAAACCAAGAATTGGGTGCTGTACTAATTAGATCCCTGGAGTCTGCCTATCTGGAGAAATGTAGGGAGATATTTTTCTATTTTTTTTAATCTATTTATAAAAAGGACATGGAGGATCACAGGCAGTATCTTTCATGTCATCCCAGTGCATTTAATAATACCCTGATAAAGTTTTAATTGCACAGATGAAAAGGAGAAGATTATTGTTACACAGCTTAATAAGCTATCTAGTGCATATGAAACAATGCAACCTTTCCATTTAAAAGTGCTCTGAATTAGGAAATGATATGAAGTCATTAGGTTTCCAACTAAAACTCATTTGAAATAGAAAATTGCTATACGTTCTATGACATACTCTCTTCTTTTTTCCATAAGACATGTTTATAAGTAGAAGGAAGGTCAAACGAACTAATTGCACCAAACTAGGTTTTAGTATGTAATGCAGCAATGTTTTGTGAAAGAGTCAGTTGGAAAATTTTCCCTCTCTCCCCCTTTACTTCTCACTGCTGGATCAGCTTGATAGGTGACTCTTAATATGCAAATAGCAAGAGAATGTAAGTCAAAAATATGCATATTTTATACAGAGGTAAAGATAAAGTTTATCTTTATCCAATGGATTACCCTAATAAAAGTGCTAATACTGCATTCACTCATACACTGATTTGTCACATTTAAGTAATCTGTTTAACTGTCAGAATTGGGCAATATTCTCTGTAATTAATTCATAAAGTAGGTTGATTACAAAGTCACAGACTAATATTTCAGCTCTTTCATAAGGAAAATAGTATAACATCTAGTAAATGTCCTGAATGCAAACCAAGCCCCCATAAGGTTAAGTTCACATGTCCAGTAATCATCCACTTAAAATGGATCCAGCAAAAATCAGTTTTTTTGGAAGGACTGAAAGTTGTGCATAGTCAGACACAACATTTTTGACCAACTAAGGCTAAATTCACATGTCCTGAAGGCATCCATTAGAAGTAGTGATGGGCAAACCTGAATTGGAAAGGTCGGGTTCCGTACCGAACACCAAGTGTTCAGGCACAGACCCCAAAGGCGGACTTCCCTGGGAAGTCCATGTTACAGTTTGGGTTCAGTTCTGGAGTGGGTGAGCTGTAAAAAAAAGAAAATACTTATTAAACGGCATTATTATACTTACCAACGTATGAGCGTCCTCCCGCTTGTACTTCTGGGCCAATCATTACCTTCCTGGGTATTCACTGCTGAAGAGCAGAACTGTCAATCACAGACACTGTTAAAGAGAATGGGTTTAATTTGTTCTATATGTTTTCTATTGGATTAAGTGCCGGTGATTGACTGGGAATTCTAACAGCTATATTTTCTTTCTCTGTAACAACACATTTCCTTGGCTATGTGTACTGGATCAATGCCTTGCTAAAATGTCCACACTCATTTAATCTTCATCCTGGTAGATAGAAGCAAATTTTTATCACGTTTGTCTCTGTACATTTGCCCATTCACCTTTACGTCAAATATATGAAGTTTGCCAGTGACGGATGCTGAAAAACAGCCCCACACTGTGATTTTGCCACCTCCAAACTTAACTGTTGGTATGGTGTTTTGGGAGTGATATGCAGTACCTTTTAGCCTCCATATATGTTATGTACTATGGCATCTAAAGAGTTCAGTGTTGGTCTCATCTGACCAGACTATTTTCTCCCAGTAATTCAAAGGATTGTCTAAATATTATTGAGCAAACTTAAACCTCTTCACCCCCGGGCGATTTTCCTTTGAGAGTTTGTTCCTCCCCTTTTCCAAGGGCAATACATTTTTTATTTTTGTCAATTTTTATCTCATATTTTTATGGCAATATAGCATATGAGGGCTTCTTTTTTGTTGGATGAGTTGTACTTTTGAACAACATCATTACTTTATGATATAGTGTACCAGAAAATGGGAAAAAAAAGTTCAAAGTGCAGTGGTGATTGCAAAAAAAGTGCAATTCCACAAGTTTTTTTTTTCTATGATTCACTTTATTTACTTAATGTTAAAATTGACAAGGAAGAATGATTCCTTAGATCAGTACGAGTTTGTGTATATCAAACATTTATAGGCTTTTCATTATTTAAATAGTAAAAAAAAAAATCTGAAATTTGTAAAAAATAAAAATTGTGTGTTTGTAGCCATTTTCCAACTCATTTTCGGAATCTAGGGTTTGCTGGTGGCTTACTTTTTGCATCCTGAGCTGATGTTTTTAATTATACCATTTTGTTGTAGATGTTTTGGTCGCCTTTTATTTCATTTTGTTGAATGTTGTCTTCTTTGTTATGCAGTTTGCCGATTGCATTTATTAAATTCATATTTTGATAGATTGGGCAAATCTGAATGTGGCTATACCAAATATGAAAAACTATTTATTATTGTTTGCTTTACTTTCCATGGAGCAAAACGAGGGTGATTTGAACTTTAGTATTCATATAGTTTTTCCATATAAAACTTTTTATTTTTTCCTTTTTAATCTTTTTACTAGTCCCTTTAGGGGATTTGATGCTCTCAATATCTAATAGTTAGTGCTGTAAAGAGCCGTACATCAGTAAGGCTCTGTACAGCACAAATTATCATCTTCTGTGAACGCCAATTCCCAGTCATTACAGACACAGGGGTCAACAACTGACCCTTGGCTTATATGACAGACCATCGGCACCCCCTGATCACATCATGGAGCCGCCAATTGGACCAGGGAAAGGCATGTTAAATCGCACTGTCAGAGTTTAACTTTGTGATATAACTAGTTAACAGCAGCATGCAGGTCTCCGCTCTGCTCACCAATATTAGAGGAACATGTAGGCTGATGAGACCAGCTGATGTGTGCAGGGAATGATGTGGGCTAAGTGTGAGAGCTCACATCAAAGATCCCTGTCATTGGTCGTGAAGGGGTTAAACACACTTGAACATTTTGTTCAGCAATGGAGTTTTGTGTGTTGAGCATCCATCCAGGCTGTGGAGGTTACCTATAGTTTTCTTTGAAACAATTGTACCTGTTGATTCCAGGTGTTTCTGTAGCTGATGCTGATGCATAGCTTTGTACTGCGTAAATGATTATCACCGGTGCTCAGCCAGCATTCATAGGAAGTGAGTCATGACAGTGGCAAGGGTTATCATCTGAACCCTTGCTGTCATGGCAACACATAAGCACTCCGTGATCACATCACAGAGCCACCGATACTGGCTGGGAATAGCCCAATCCCCGCTGAAAAAGTTTGACAGCACTATCTATGGGTTAATATGCACCTGTTAGCTGAACAAATGGGCTGATCAGATCAGCTGATATGTGCAAGGAATGATGTGAGCACAGCACGTGAGGTCGAATGAAAGGGAGTGATGCAGCCTAGAATGTACTTATAGGTCCTTGGTGGTTATGGTGTTAAAGCACCACTCCAATGTTTTTTTTATTGCACTGCTCCAGTGGTGCTTTAAATATATGTCCCCTGACATCTGTCATATATTCACCTTCCAGCAACTTTATCTTCTATCGTCACGGCTTTAGTTCTTTTCCTGTGATTTGTGACCTGGCAGCAGCTCTAGTGTTTACTAGAGATGAGCAGACTCATGAATGTTCAGGTTCAGCCAGTGTTTACAAAAAAGTCCAATTTGGAACCCAGACTTGACCTAAACTAGACCTCAAACCGCGAATCCCATATACAGTACATACCAAAAGTTTGGACACACCTTCTCATTCAAAGAGTTTTCTGTATTTTCATGACTATGAAAATTGTAGATTCAGACTGAAGGCATCAAAACTATGAATTAACACATGTGGAATAATATACTTAACAAAAAAGTGTGAAACAACTGAAAATATGTCTTATATTCTAGGTTCTTCAAAGTAGCCACCTTTTGCTTTCATTACTGCTTTGCTATTCACTGGTTCACTCACCCACCCTCTGTGACACCATCTATGATTGGTTGCAGTCAGACTGTTGTATATGCCCCCAACCCTCTGTGCTGAGTTCCTTGATTTGTTGCACTCAGTCTCCTGTTTCCTGCTCATGAAATCAATGGTTGGCGGCCACTTATGCTGCTCCTATCTGCTTCCCATCTCCTTAAGTTCATTATACCATCATTGTAAATAAGTACATGCACTTTGTGACACCCCCACCTCATTATTGAATTGTAAACTCTTATGAGCAGGGCTGTCATTATTTTGCTCTAATTATTGTATTGTATTATGCTTTGTATTGTATTGTATTGTATTGCATTTTCTGATAACTGTTTCTTATGATAGTTAAATATGACCCTCTGTATTGTAAAGCACTGTGGAATATGTTGGCTCTGTATAAATAAAGATTATTATTATTATATTATTATGTGTATAGTGTTAAAATAAATAATGAAAAAATAATGTGGGGTTCCACCCTTTTTGCCAACCAGCCCATGGAAAGCTGTTGGTTGTCGGGCTGATATCAGGCCTATATCCACCGCTTTTCCCATCCTGATAATATCAGCTCACTGCTGTCAGCTTAAGGTACAGCTGTGAGTTTACTAGGGGTCTCAGAATGTACCTTGGGAACTGCTTAGCTGAGAATTATTTTAACCTCACTGATGTCCCCGCTCTCACAGCTGGGGCTCTAACAGTGCCATCAGTGTGCTCCAGAGGTCACAGTGAGCAGTCACATCTTCTAATGCCACCGCTCACCGCAGCCTCTTGATGTAGAAGACATCGTGGGATGTCATATGGATTATGTTGGAATGGCGGGGGTGTTTTGGGGGTTAATAACTTGGTGAAAGAGGGTTTTTGTATTTTTATTCCAAATAAATTATTTTTCTGGGTTTGGATGATTCTTTTGATGTACAGGATTAGTAAAGAGGTGTCTCATAGACACATTTGCATTACTAATCCAGGACTTGATGGCAGCTGTGATATTTCAGAAATCACACCTGTCATTAACCCCATATATTACCCCAATTTCCACTTCACCATGTCAATTAGGAAGAGCTGGGTAAAGTGTCAGATTTGACGTATTAATGTAATGCACCAATTCTGGGATGTCTGTGAGCTGATATTCAATGGTTATCATGGCCAGTAACCATGGACCATGATAATATCAGCTCAGTACTGTCTGCTTTATCTGTGCTAGTTATCAAAAAATGGGGGCCCCATGTTGTTTTTTCCAATTATTTACACACGTGGTCAAAATTGTCGGTAACTTTCATTTAATGAAAGAAAAATCCACAATGGTCACAGAAATAACTTAAATCTGCCAAAAGTAATAATAAATAAAAAAAATCTATGAAAATGAACAAATGAAAGTCAGACATTGCTTTTCAACCCGGCTTCCACAGAATTAAAAAAAAATAAACTCCTGAAATAAGCCTAGATAGAAATGATGGTACCCTTAACTTAATATTGTGTTGCACAACCTTTTGAGGCAATCACTGCAATCAAACGATTCCTGTAACTGTCAATGTGATTTCTGCACCTCTCGACAGGTATTTTGGTCCACTCCTGAAGAGCAAACTGCCCCAGTTGTCTCTTGTTGGAAGGTTTCTTTTTCCAGACGGCATGTTTCGGCTCTTTCCAAAGATGCCTTATAGGATTTAGGTCAGGGCTCATAGAAGGCCACTTCAGGATAGTCCAATGTTTTCCTCTTAGCTATTCTTGGGTGTTTTTAGCTGTGTGTTTTGAGTCATTATCCTGTTCCAAGACCCATGACCTGCGACTGAGACCAAGCTTTCTGACACTGGGCAGCACATTTCTCTCTAGAATCCCTTGATAGTCTTGAAATTTCATTGTACCCTGCACAGATTCAAGACAACCTGTCCCAGATGCAGCAAAGCAGCCCCAGAACATCACAGAGCCTCCTTCATGTTTCACAGTAGGGACAGTGTTCTTTTGATATGCTTCAGTTTTCCATCTGTGAACATAGAGTTGATGTGTCTCGTCAAAAAATTCCATTTTTGTCTCATCTGTCCAAAGGACATTCTTCCAGAAGCTTTGTGACTTGTCAACATGTAGTTTGCAAAATCCTGTCTGGCTTTTTCATAAATTCATAATTTCATAAATTTTTTTCAACAATGGTGTCCTTTTTGGTCATCTCCCATGAAGTCCACTTTGGCTCAAACAACGACGGATGATGCGATCTGACACTGATGTTCCTGGAGCTTGAAGTTCACCTTTAATCTCTTTAGAGGTTTTCCTGGGCTCTTTTGTTACATTCATTTTATTCATTTCTTTGATTGTCATCAATTTTCCTCCTGAGGCCACATCCAGGGAGGTTGGTTACAGTCCCATGGATCTTAAATTTCTGCTTAACATGTGCAACTGTAGTCACAGGAACATCAATCTGCTTGAAGATGGTCTTATAACTTTTACTTTTAACATGCTTGTCTATAATTTTCTTTCTAATGTTCTGAGACAATTCTTTCCTTCGCTTCCTCTGGTCCATGTTGAGTGTGGTACATACCATGTCACAAAACCGCACAGTGAGTATCTTTAGCCCTCTATACAGGCCCACTGACTGATTACTAGATTGTAGACACCTGTGATGCTAATTAGTGGACATACATTTATTTAACATGTCCCTTTTGTCACATTATTTTCAGGGGTACCATCATTTCTGTCCAGGTATATCTCATGAGTTCAATTTTTTAAAAACGTCCGTGGAAGCAATGTTTGACTTTAGTTTGCTCATTTTAGTAGATTTTTTATTTATTAATACTTTTGTAAGATTCAAGTTATTTCTGTGACCACTGTGAGTTTTTGTTTTATTAAACGAGGGGTTCCAACAATTTTGACCATGTGTGTATTTAAGACTTGGGGTCTCCCCTATTTTGATAACCAGCAGAGATAAAGTAAACAGCAGCAAGCTGATATTATAAAGGTGGGAGGAGGCATGAATATTGGACAATTTCCTAGCCTGATATAAGTCCCCCTACTGATGGCTTTACCATGGCTGGTTTTCAAATAGGGATAATTTCACGTCATTTGGAATTGGAAGGGACCACCTGGGTCATCTGGTCTTACCCCTGTTTAAAGCAGAATTCACTAAATCACCTCAGACAGATTTCATTCAGCCTCTGTTTGAAGACTTCCACTGAAGGGGAAATCACCACCTCTTGTGCCAATCTGTTTCACTAATTGATCATCCTCATTGTCCAAAAGTTTTTTCTAATGTCTAATCTGTCTCTTCCTATTTAATTTTTGTCATTGCTTCTAGTCTTTCCTTGTGCAAATGAGAACAAAGCTGATCTCTCCACAGTGTAACAGTCCTTGAGATATTTGTAGACAGCAATAAAGTCTCCTGGAGAGGTGTGAAGAGATTGTAGTCAAGCCACACCCACCTGCGCTGCCTCATCTCCTAATTTCAACCTGCTTGTCTTGCTGCAAATGGGAACTTACAACTTCCAGTGAATAAAAACCTACATTTGCACAAGTATAGGAGTGCAATTGATTCTCTATTTCAACTCTCTGACTAAAATGGATCCTACACTGAGGTCTACGATTGAACACCCGGTCCCACTTATGGCATAGTGACGATACATATTTGGAAAAAGGCAGCAGGACTAGTGGGTGATTGCTAATAACAAAGCCTAGGGAGTTGCAGATAATACAACCTTGTTTCTGTTCTGCTCAATAAAAAGTGAAGCTGCTGGAAAAAGGCAGGGGACTTGGATTTAAAGTGCCACTCCAGCTGAAACAAAATGCTTAACAAATATGCTGGAGTGGTGCTTTAAATCAGGTTTTTGTGTTAAAATAATGATTATTTTTTATTTTTACAAACTTCTCATATTTCTAACTATTCGAAAATCTGACGTCTGGCCATTTTCAGAATTACTTATTAAACGTGTACTTCATACTTTCCACAGATAATTTTTTAGCAGTTGTATTATCGTCACAGTCAGGATTACAATGTAAATTAACATCTCCACATAACAGAAAGTGTGAGCCTTTTATTGGTCTATTAGACCAAAGTAAATATGACAAGATTTTATGTTTTTTCCTTAGGCTATATAATGCTATTAAAAACAATGTACCGTAAGTCAGACACCAACAATTTTTTTCTTTTTAAATGTTTAACATAAAAACTTTTAATAAATAGTAAGTCATTTTTTGCTAACACTTTCCTTTAAAAAATCATTGTCGCCTAGCTATAACCTTTCATCTCTTCACTGCGAAAATGCATTTGATGACACTGAAACACAGACAGCTAAGACAATTTCCTCATCACACCTCATAGTAAGTGCTTTTTGACAATAATCATAAAATATTTATGATTGATAAAAATGAGAATTACTTAAACTGTTGTAACGCTTCCTGGGAAAGGCGCCCTAGAGTGGACCCACTGGGCCATGGTACCAAACTCCCCTGGGTGAGCGGTTTCTAGTTTACCCAACCCCTATACAGGGATTGTCAGGAACAAGCCCAGGGGGTCTAAGTACCACAGCAGCTAGTACCAGGGGGGCGGCTCGTAAGATTAGCCTATACTAAGGCACAGCTAAGGATCCCAAGTAACAGAGCACAAAGAGGGCCTGACCAACAGCCAGCAAAGCAGAAGCTCAACTAACTCAATAATCAGGCACCTCCCATCAGTGGAGGTGGCCTGATATACCAGAGGAAGAGCAGCTATTGGTCAAGGGGAGTGTCAGGTTGGACTGTGCTGGCCCCTAAAGTCACAGGAGAGGAGTGCACCTAGTGCGCCGCTGATTGGTCACATGAATACGACCATTGCAATGTCCTAATGTGTGAGCCCGGTGGTCAGCTGACGGGAAGAGAACTCGGCGACGGCTCCGAGACAGGGCACGCCTGGACGCCGGATGCCCGGTCAGCAGAGGAGCAGAGGATGCCGACCCGGGAGAGGTGCGCTGGGGAGCATTGCCAGGGAACCTAACAACTGTGCTGCATGTAAATACTCTTAATCAACAGTATTGTGCCTCAAAATGTCATATAAATGCCATAATCAGAATTTAGCTTCACTTTAAAGGGGTCATCCTGGATTAAAAAAAAAATTGAGCCTAAGCACTAGCAAGCAGGTAGCTGTCACCTACCTGCCTGTTGTGCTTGGCACCATTCACCGCCAAGACAAAGCAGTCACATACCGTTCCTGTGGGCGATTTTGCTGCTTCTGGTGATGTCACAACTCCAGGGGATAGGCGTCTTCTCCCCTTGGTAGATGGGCGGATAGCCGTGGTCATGCTGATTTTCAACTGGCTGCCCCAATCAGTTAGCAAGGAGCCAGCTGTTAATCAGTGTGACGTCGGCTAGGCGCCCACTTCCGCAGAGCAGAAAAGAAGCTGCCACTCTTCCACTCTGCTTTGTTCACCCCAACATGCTGTCCCCGGCAGGAGCAATTTGTGACTGCTCTGTGCCGGGGTGAATGAAGGTGACTGCTGCCAGCACAACAGATTGGTAGGTGGTAACTATGTGCCTGTTGGTGCTTAGGCACATTTTTTTTAGCCCGGATATCTCCTTTAAATACTTTACCTAATATGCAATTCCTTAATTAATGTTCTGAATTTGTCCTTCAGTTAGTACCTTGGTATTCGAATGAAAAGAAAATATTTAGAATACCCTGGATCTTATTTTGAATGTAATTATAAAAAGAAAAGAATACCTACTGAACTGGGACACCTTTCATAATTGACAGATTAAGAGAATTTTACATTAAACAAATTGTTTTCTCGAGAGATTGTGTGGTGGATGTAATGGTAAAGCACTTACAAAGTAGGAAAACAAAACAATATCCATTTATAGAACTCCCAATGGTTCTGGCACACATGTACAAAGACTTTACAAAATGTGTATTTATATACAAGTTTGCACTGAGTATCATCCACATCAATCATCAACCATGCACATCAACACAGTAATCAGAGCACTAATCCATCAGAGACACATTGATAATCCTGGCTGTGCAAATAGATTCAGTAAACTGGTTTATAATTAATGGCTTCATAACAGAAAAACATAAAAAGCTCCAGACACACTATCTTAGGGCCCTTTCACATCAGCGTTTTTTTAAATTTGCGGCAGATGCGGTGAAAAAACCGCATCTGCCGCAACTGCCGCATAACGGTTCCACTTGCGGCACGGTTGCGGTTTTTTCCATAGGAAGTATAGGGGGACTTGCGGCAGATGCGGCAAGTGCGGTATTGCACTTGCGGCAGGTGCGGCAGAGAAAAAAAACCGCAGTAAGCCGCGGTTTTTTTCTCTGCCGCACCTGCCGCAAGTGCAATACCGCACTTGCCGCATCTGCCGCAAGTCCCCCTATACTTCCTATGGAAAAAACCGCAACCGTGCCGCAAGTGGAAACCGTTATGCGGCAGTTGCGGCAGATGCGGTTTTTTCACCGCATCTGCCGCAAATTTAAAAAAACGCTGATGTGAAAGGGCCCTAACATATACATAATTGATTCATAGCCAGAAAAATGATCAGTTAACAAAACAAGCAAGTGAATAATCTACTGTATTCTCTGCTATAGGAATAACCACATTTTTACCAATATATATATATATATATATATATATATTGCAAATTTAAAACTATCTTTGCTTCTTCACCAAAGTAACCTCAATCTTCCCTTTTAGTGCATAGATTGTACAGTACATACATTGGCATACTTTCCTACCTTACTTTTATGCTGAGGTTGTATGATTGTGTGTAGTCTTATACTTCTTGAAGGGATTATGTTGGAGTAAAATAATTTTTAAATGAAGAGAAAAAGGAGAGGCAAGTGTGCACATATAGATTTATTAACTCCGAATAAGCAACAGGCTTATTGTAGTATAGAAGATGGACAGGTGATGTTTAAGACAAATTCATCACAACAATGGTAATTCACAGTAAGGTTACATACAAGTTACAATGAGAAATCCCATCACAGTGGACAATTAATACAAAACCATTTTGTATTAATTGTCCACTGTGATGTGATTTCTCATTTTAACTTGTATGTAACCTTACTGTGAATTACCATTGTTGTGATGAATTTGTCTTAAGCATATTCAGTCCATCTTCTATACTACAATAAGCCAGTTGCTTATTCGGAGTTAATAAATCTTTATGTGCACACTTGCCTCTCCTTTTTCTCTTCATTTAAAAATTGTTATTTGGAGTGTTTATGGGTTAGTGATGATTTATTATCTCACCACCCACTATTTATGGTTCGTATGGAACTTATTTTAATGGAGTAAAATAATATAAAATGTTCTAAATTGTTTTGTTGGGTACATGTTTTGTAAACCTGTAATATACCGTATTTTTTGGATTATAAGAAGTGGGGGGTGCGTCTTATAATACGAATTTACTTTCTGTGCTATAGGGAGGGCGGCTCTGAAACGGTGTCCGGGGGCTGGAGGAAGATGGCTGTGGGCTGCAGAGGAGGTGGGAGGTCACGTGCTTCCGCTCATCAGCCTTATGTAATATGCACTGCACCCGCTGCCCATCACATCGGTGCTGAAACTGCACCGAGGTATGGACAGGGGAGCAGGCATATCACATGTACTTGCAGTCCCCCTATCCTGAATATGGCCCCCAGCACTGTGTACACCCCCCCATGCTGCTGCCCACACTAAAATAACAAACACTTTCAACTTACCTCTCCGGCGCATGCCTCTTTTTCTTCCTGTTTTTCTCACTTCCTGGGTCCCGTGGAAGCCGGTAATGTCATTGGGGCGCACACTCATGTCATCACTCTGCTGTGCCGATCACATGACCGGATTTCCACGGGACCAATAAAGTGCAGCAAGCAGGGAGAGATGGAGGCAAGCGCCGGAGATCTAAGCTGAAAGTGTTTGTTATTTTAGTGTGGCATACACAGTGATGGAGGGCCATACCCAGGATTGGGGGTGGCATATCCATCACAGGGAGATGTGTGCCATCACAGGAGGACGTTTGCCTGCAGCGGGGGATGTGAACAAGCACAGGGGAATGGGTGCCTGCACAGGGGGATGTGTGCCATCACAGGGGGATGTGCGCCATCACAGGGGAATGTGCGCCCGCACAGGGAGATGTGTGCCAGCACAGGGGGACATGTGTCATCACAGGGGGGCCATATCCAAGGTTAGGGGGCCATGTCCAGAATGGGTGGCTACATCTCAGGATGGGGGGACATGTATATCAGGATTGGGGACATATATACCAGGATGGGGAACGTATATACCAGGATGGGATGGGTGGAGTCATATACCAGGATGAGGGACATACAGTCATATGAAAACGTTTGGGCACCCCTCTTAATCTTACTCTTTTCTTTTTTTTGTTAAAAAATTGTTTTTTTGGAACAGCTATTTCAGTGTGATATATGTAATAACTGATGGACACAGTAATATTTCAGGATTGAAATGAGGTTTATTGTACTAACCAAAAATGTGAAATATGCATTATTTCAAAAATTGACAGGTGCAAAAGTATGGGCACCTCAACAGAAAAGTGACATTAATATTTAGTAGATCCACCTTTTGCAAAAATAACAGCCTCTAGTCGCTTCCTGTAGCTGTTAATGAGTTCCTGGATCCTGGATGAAGGTATTTTTGACCATTCCTCTTTACAAAACAATTCCAGTTCAGTTAAGTTTGATGGTCGCCGAGCATGGACAGCCCGCTTCAAAACATCCCACAGATGTTCAATGATATTCAGGTCTGGGGACTTGGATGGCCATTCCAGAACATTGTAATTGTTCCTCTGCATAAATGCCTGGCAGTGCACCTCTATAGACCTAATGTTAATGGTTACAGGACCCTGGACAGCGGCAGATACTATACATACATTACGTATAGTGATGAGCGAGTAGTAAAATGCTCGGGTGCTCGAAGCTCGGGCCGAGCATCCCGAGATACTCGTGTACTCGGCCCGAGTAACGAGCCCAATGTTATCCTATGGGAGACACGAGTATTTTTATGAAATGACTGCGGCTGCCTGGAAAAACCCTAAAAATGTCACAAAAGTCTCATAAGAGTGCTGAAATGACATGGCAACACCATGGGGAAGACCCCTGGAAGCATTTCACACTCAAAAGTCACAGCTCTGAACAATGTTGTCTGAGTTTCACGCCAATTTTACGGAGTGTCCAGAAAACCTTCCAAAATGACACCAAAATGAATATTTAGGTTGGAAATGTTAAGGGCACATACCCAATAGTGAGATACAGCTGGTGTATGTCACTTTTTGTGATTACATAAAAGATTTAACGTGAAAACATTGTGCGACACTCCGATGACCCTGACAAGAGACGTACATGAAGCCCTGTCTAGAAATAAAGTGCCCATTTTGAGGAACTGGGTCTATTGTAGTATCTTCCTTTGCAAGGGCAGTCAAAAATTGGGAGGTTCACCAATGCCCCTGGATACAGACATGCAGGATGGCCTGTAAACAAGAACTGGGTGTATGTTAGTATAGCCCTTTGGTCAGGGCAGCCAAAAATTGGGAGGCTCCTCTTTGTCCCTGGATAGAGATGTGCAGGAGGGCCTGTAACCCTCAAGTGGGTGTATTTTAGTATAGCCCTTTGGTCAGGGCAGCCAAAAATTGGGAGGTTCAACAATGACCCATGCTTACAGACATGTAGTAGGCCCTGTAACCCTCAAGTGGGTGTATTTTAGTATAGACCTTTGGTCAGGGCAGCCAAAAATTGGGAGGCTCCTCTTTGTCCCTGGATTGAGACGTGCAGGAGGGCCTGTTAAGAAGAACAGGGTGTATTGTAGTATAGCCCTTTGGTCAGGGCAGCCAAAAATTGGGAGGCTCCTCTTTGTCCCTGGATAGAGATGTGCAGGAGGGCCTGTTAAGAACAGGGTGTATTGTAGTATAGCCCTTTGGTCAGGGCAGCCAAAAATTGGGAGGCTCCTCTTTGTCCCTGGATAGAAATATGCAGGAGGGCCTGTAACCCTCAAGTGGGTGTATTGTAGTATAGCCCTTTGGTCAGGGCAGCCAAAAATTGGGAGGCTCCTCTTTGTCCCTGGATTGAGATGTGCAGGAGGGCCTGTTAAGAACAGGGTGTATTTTAGTATAGCCCTTTGGTCAGGGCAGCCAAAAATTGGGAGGCTCCTCTTTGTCCCTGGATTGAGACGTGCAGGAGGGCCTGTAACCCTCAAGTGGGTGTATTTTAGTATAGCCCTTTGGTCAGGGCAGCCAAAAATTGGGAGGCTCCTCTTTGTCCCTGGATAGAGATGTGCAGGAGGGCCTGTTAAGAACAGGGTGTATTGTAGTATAGCCCTTTGGTCAGGGCAGCCAAAAATTGGGAGGCTCCTCTTTGTCCCTGGATAGAAATATGCAGGAGGGCCTGTAACCCTCAAGTGGGTGTATTGTAGTATAGCCCTTTGGTCAGGGCAGCCAAAAATTGGGAGGCTCCTCTTTGTCCCTGGATAGAGATGTGCAGGAGGGCCTGTTAAGAACAGGGTGTATTTTAGTATAGCCCTTTGGTCAGGGCAGCCAAAAATTGGGAGGCTCCTCTTTGTCCCTGGATTGAGACGTGCAGGAGGGCCTGTTAAGAAGAACAGGGTGTATTGTAGTATAGCCCTTTTGTCAGGGCAGCCAAAAATTGGGAGGTTCAACAATGACCCATGCTTACAGACATGTAGTAGGGCCTGTAACCCTCAAGTGGGTGTATTTTAGTATAGCTCTTTTGTCAGGGCAGCCAAAAATTGGGAGGCTCCTCTTTGTCCCTGGATTGAGACGTGCAGGAGGGCCTGTTAAGAAGAACAGGGTGTATTGTAGTATAGCCCTTTTGTCAGGGCAGCCAAAAATTGGGAGGCTACTCTTTGTCCCTGGATAGAGACGTGTAGGAGTGCCTAAAAACATTTTTCCCATTGAAAAGGAGCGGGTCTCCTGTCGTTGTAATGCCCATTCTAACAGAATGGGCTAAAAAATTTACCACTGCGGGTATACCTCAAACAAGAGCCTAACTATTCTAACGCTCATCATGGTGTCACATGAGGAGAAGGAGTAGCAGTCCAGCGATTAGCCAAAGTACGGAAGTGTGTACCCATGGGTGAGTGGAGGTACATGTCAAATTCAAATAACAAAATTAAATTCAGTTGTCATTTGCTGGTGGTGTGGTGAAGTCTGGCCCAATCCAACCCTTGTTCATCTTGATCAGAGTGAGCCTGTCCGCATTTTCAGTTGACAGGCGGGTGCATTTATCAGTGATTATTCCACCTGCTGCACTGAAAACACGCTCTGATAAAACGCTAGCGGCAGGGCAGGCCAGGACTTCCAAGGCGTAGAGAGCCAATTCATGCCACGTGTCCAGCTTGGAGACCCAATAATTGAAAGGCACCGATGAATCTCGCAGTACAGTTGTTCGATCTGCAAGGTACTCCTTCAGCATCTGCCCAAACTTAGCATTTCTGGTGGCACTACCCCGCACCTCAGGGGCTGTGGTACGTGAGGGGCTGAGAAAACTGTCCCACATCGTAAAGACAGTTCCCCTGCCTCTGGAGGATTGGACTTGTGCCCCTCTCGGCCGTACGCCTTGGTTGTCCATCGAATCCTGACCTATGCCGCTAGCGTTTTGTGAGGGGAAGGATTTCACAAGTTCCGTGACTATGGCCCTCTGGAACTGCAGCATTTTGGCGCTGACCTCTCTGCCTCAGGAATGAGAGACATAAAGTTCTCCTTGTAGCGTGGGTCTAAGACTGTTGCCAACCAGTACTGATTGTCGGCCAAGATGTTCTGAACGCGAGGGTCACGAGACAGGCAGCTTACCATAAAGTCAGCCATGTGCGCCAGACTCTTAACAGCCATCACTTCAGTATCCAGACCAACACGATGACTGAACATGCTGTCCTCCTCCTCCTCCTCATCTCCCCTGTCCTCTGGCCAGCCACGCTGAATCGAGGGTATGACTGGTGTGCATGTCATATCCCCAATTTGGCCTGAGAGTTGCTCCATGTCTTCATCCTCCTCCTCCTCCTCGTCATAGTCCTCCACTACACGTTGTGATGAGATGAGGCTGGGCTGTGTGTTTTCACCCACACCCACTACAGTTTCTTGCTCTAAGTCATCGCGCTCGGCCTGCAATGCATCCTCTTTTATTTTCAGCAGAGACCGTTTTAGAAGGCAGAGTAGTGGTATGGTGATGCTAATAATGGCGTCATCGCCGCTCACCATCTTGGTGGAGTCCTCAAAGTTTTGGAGGACGGTGCATAGGTCCGACATCCATCTCCACTCCTCAGGTGTTATGTGTGGAGTTTGACCCATTTCCCGACGGCTTAGGTGATGCAGGTAGTCCACAACTGCCCTCTTCTGCTCACATATCCTGACCAACATGTGCAGCGTTGAATTCCAACGCGTGGGGACATCACACACCAGTCTGTGGGCCGGAAGACGCAAACGGCGCTGAAAGCTGGCAAGGCCGGCTGAAGCAGCAGGTGACTTGCGAAAATGTGCTGACAGACGCCGAACTTTTACCACCAGGTCAGACACCTCCGGGTATGACTTCACAAACCTCTGAACCACCAGGTTGAGCACATGGGCCACGCATGGAACATGCGTCAGCTGCCCTCGCCTCAAAGCTGCCACCAGGTTCCGGCCATTGTCACACACGACCTTTCCTGGCTTTAGGTTCAGAGGTGTGAGCCAGTGATCTGCCTGCTGCTTCAGAGCTGTCCACACCTCTTCTGCATTGTGGGGTTTGTCACCTATGCAGACTAGCTTCAGCACAGCCTGTTGCCGCTTTGCAGAGGCAGTGCTGCAGTGCTTCCAGCTTGGGACTGGTGTGGAGGGTACAGTGGATGAGGATGCGCAGGTGGAGGAGGAGGAGGCTGAAGAGCATGACATTCCGGAGCTGTAGAGTGTCGGTGAAACCATGACAGAGGTAGGGCCTGCTATCCTTGGTGTGGGAAGGACGTGTTCCGTCCCTCGCTCAGACTGGGTCCCAGCCTCCACAATATTAATCCAGTGTGCCGTCAAGGAGATGTAGCGGCCTTGCCCACAAGCACTTGTCCACGTGTCAGTGGTTAGGTGGACTTTGGCTGAAACAGCATTGTTCAGGGCACGTGTGATGCTGTTGGACACGTGGTTATGCAATGCAGGGACGGCACATCTGGAGAAATAGTGTCGGCTGGGGACCGAGTAACGTGGGACAGCAGCCGCCATCAGGTCGCGGAATGCGTCCGTCTCCACCAGACTGAAAGGCAACATTTCTAGCGCTATGAGTCGCGAAATGTGAGCATTGAGGACTGTGGCATGTGGGGCATTGGCAGAGTATTTGCGCCTGCGTTCAAATGTTTGCTGAATGGATAATTGAACGCTGCGCTGGGACAAGGACGTGCTTGATGGTGGTGTAATTTGTGCTTCAGCAACTTCAGGTGCTGGACCGGAGGCTTGTTCGCGGCCAGCATGGACAGGGGATTGGCTTGCATGCACAACAGCCGAAGACGTAGCAGGGACATCAGCACGCACCGCTCCTCGACTCTGTGGTACTTCCCACAAAGTCGGGTGCTTGGCTGACATGTGCCTGATCATGCTGGTGGTGGTCAGGCTGCTAGTTTTCGTACCCCTGCTGATAGTGGCATGGCAGGTGTGGCAAGTGGCCTTTTTAGAGTCTTCTGCAGCCAACTTAAAAAACTCCCAGACTCGGGAAGACCGAACATTTGCACAGGCACCTTTAGTCGTGTTGTTGTTCCGGGGAACGGTTGCCTGCCTTCTGCCTGCGGACGCAACCCTGCTTCGTACTGGCTGTTGGGATGCTACGCCTCCCTCCCCCTGTGCACTGCTGTCCTCGCTATGCATATCCTCCTGCCATGTAGGGTCAGCTACTGGATCATCCACCATGTCGTCTTACTCTTCCGCACCCTGATCCTCCTCCTGACTTCCTGGCAATTGTGTCTCATCATCGTCCACCCCTTGTTGAGACACTTTGACAACGTTCCGTTCGTCATAACGCGGCTGCTCAAATATTTGGGCATCTGTACATACCATCTCCTCATGACCCACTTCAAGAGGAGGTGGCGACAGGCCATATTCTGCGAATGGATACGTGAACAGCTCTTCCGAGTGTCCTAGTGTGGGATCTGAAATGTCCGTGGACGTGTACTCGGCCAGGTGGTAGGAAGGAGGATCAGGTTGGGAAATGTGCGGTGCAGTATCACGGCTACTGACAGTTGACCGTGCGGAAGACAGGGTGTTTGTGGAGGTGCCCATCTGACTTGAAGCATTATCCGCTATCCAAGTAACAACCTGTTGACACTGGCTTGGTTCAACAGTGGTGTACTGCTGCGGGCCCCAAGAATTTGGGACAGGACGTGCGAGCGAAGAGATGTGGCCCTTTGTTGTTGCGAAATGAGTGCTTGCACACGACCTCGGCCTCTGCCTGCACCACCATCATGTCCACTTCCTTGCTCCTTGCCAACGCCCTTGCCAACGCCTTTGCGCATTTTGCCTGTATAGAGCGACAACTGTCTGGTGACTGTGGAGGTCACAGGAGATTAGGATTTTAGTTCCCTAACCTGTATAAAGGGTATGACGTACAACAGTGTGGTGACTGTTGAGATGACAAGAGTTAGGATTTTATTTCCCTAACCTGTATAAACGTATGACGTACAACAGTGTGGTGACTGTTGAGATGACAAGAGTTAGGATTTTAGTTCCCTAACCTGTATAAAGGCTATGACGTACAACAGTGTGGTGACTGTTGAGATGACAAGAGTTAGGATTTTAGTTCCCTAACCTGTATAAAGGCTATGACGTACAACAGTGTGGTGACTGTTGAGATGACAAGAGTTAGGCTTTTAGTTCCCTAACCTGTATAAAGGGTATGACGTACAACAGTGTGGTGACAGTTGAGATGACAAGAGTTAGGCTTTTAGCTCCCTAACCTGTATAAAGGGTATGACGTACAACAGTGTGGTGACTGTTGAGATGACAAGAGTTAGGATTTTATTTCCATAACCTGTATAAACGTATGACGTACAACAGTGTGGTGACTGTTGAGATGACAAGAGTTAGGCTTTTAGTTCCCTAACCTGTATAAAGGGTATGACGTACAACAGTGTGGTGACTGTTGAGATGACAAGAGTTAGGCTTTTAGTTCCCTAACCTGTATAAAGGGTATGACGTACAACAGTGTGGTGACTGTTGAGATGACAAGAGTTAGGATTTTATTAGCTAACTTGTATAAACGTATGACGTACAACAGTGTGGTGACTGTTGAGATGACAAGAGTTAGGATTTTAGTTCCCTAACCTGTATAAAGGCTATGACGTACAACAGTGTGGTGACTGTTGAGATGACAAGAGTTAGGCTTTTAGTTCCCTAACCTGTATAAAGGGTATGACGTACAACAGTGTGGTGACTGTTGAGATGACAAGAGTTAGGATTTTATTTCCCTAACCTGTATAAACCTATGACGTACAACAGTGTGGTGACTGTTGAGATGACAAGAGTTAGGATTTTAGTTCCCTAACCTGTATAAAGGCTATGACGTACAACAGTGTGGTGACTGTTGAGATGACAAGAGTTAGGTTTTAGTTCCCTAACCTGTATAAAGGGTATGACGTACAACAGTGTGGTGACTGTTGAGATGACAAGAGTTAGGATTTTAGTTCCCTAACCTGTATAAAGGGTATGACGTACAACAGTGTGGTGACTGTTGAGATGACAAGAGTTAGGCTTTTAGTTCCCTAACCTGTATAAAGGGTATGACGTACAACAGTGTGGTGACTGTTGAGATGACAAGAGTTAGGATTTTAGTTCCCTAACCTGTATAAAGGTATGACGTACAACAGTGTGGTGACTGTTGAGATGACAAGAGTTAGGCTTTTAGTTCCCTAACCTGTATAAAGGGTATGACGTACAACAGTGTGGTGACTGTTGAGATGACAAGAGTTAGGATTTTAGTTCCCTAACCTGTATAAAGGGTATGACGTACAACAGTGTGGTGACTGTTGAGATGACAAGAGTTAGGATTTTAGTTCCCTAACCTGTATAAAGGTATGACGTACAACAGTGTGGTGACTGTTGAGATGACAAGAGTTAGGATTTTAGTTCCCTAACCTGTATAAAGGTATGACGTACAACAGTGTGGTGACTGTTGAGATGACAAGAGTTAGGCTTTTAGTTCCCTAACCTGTATAAAGGTATGACGTACAACAGTGTGTGACTGTTGAGATGACAAGATTAGGTTTAGTTCCCTAACCTGTATAAAGGGTATGACGTACAACAGTGTGGTGATGTTGAGATGACAAGAGTTAGGATTTTAGTTCCCTAACCTGTATAAAGGGTATGACGTACAACAGTGTGGTGACTGTTGAGATGACAAGAGTTAGGCTTTTAGTTCCCTAACCTGTATAAAGGGTATGACGTACAACAGTGTGGTGACTGTTGAGATGACAAGAGTTAGGATTTTAGTTCCCTAACCTGTATAAAGGGTATGACGTACAACAGTGTGGTGACTGTTGAGATGACAAGAGTTAGGCTTTTAGTTCCCTAACCTGTATAAAGGGTATGACGTACAACATGGTGCGTGAGTGACTGTTGATAAGGATGACGTACAAGGGAGTTGAGTGACTTATTTTAGTTCCCTAACCTGTATAAAGAGCGTACAACAGTTGGGGACTGTGAGTGAAAGCTTATCCTAACTGTATAGGGTTGAGACTTGTGATGTTGAGATGACAAGAGTTAGGATTTTAGTTCCCTAACCTGTATAAAGGTATGACGTACAACAGTGTGGTGACTGTATGAGATGACAAGAGTTAGGATTTTAGTTCCCTAACCTGTATAAAGGTATGACGTACAACAGTGTGGTGACTGTTGAGATGACAAGAGTTAGGATTTTAGTTCCATAAACCTGTATAAAGGTAGTACACACGTGTGGTGACTGTTGAGATGACAAGAGTTAGGCTTTTAGTTCCCTAACCTGTATAAAGGGTATGACGTACAACAGTGTGGTGACTGTTGAGATGACAAGAGTTAGGCTTTTAGTTCCCTAACCTGTATAAAGGTATGACGTACAACAGTGTGTGACTGTTGAGATGACAAGAGTTAGCTTTTAGTTCCCTAACCTGTATAAAGGTATGACGTACAACAGTTGGTGACTGTTGAGATGACAAGAGTTAGGATTTTAGTTCCCTAACCTGTATAAAGGTATGACGTACAACAGTGTGGTGACTGTTGAGATGACAAGAGTTAGGATTTTAGTTCCCTAACCTGTATAAGGTATACGTCACGTACACCTGTTGGTGACTTGTATGTTGAGAGACAAGATTAGTTTAAGTTCCCTAACCTGTATAAGGTAGACGTACAACTGTCTGGTGACTGTTATGATGACAAGAGTTAGGATTTTAGTTCCCTAACCTGTATTAAGGTATACGTACACTGTTGGTGACTGTAATGGTTGACAGAGAGTGTTATCATTTAGTTCCTCAACTGTACTTAAGGTAGCTACGTACACCTGTCTGGTGACTGTAATGGTTTGACAGAGAGGATTTTAGTCCCTAACCTGTATAAGGTAGTACGTACACCTGTCTGGTGACTGTAATGGATTACAGAGAGGAGTCCTAGTTAGGTATCGTAACCTGTATTAAGGTTACGGTAGCCAACCTGTCATAGGTGACTAGTTAATGGTTTAGAGAGGATTTTAGTCCCTAACCTGTATTAAGGTAGTACGTACACCTGTCTGGTGACTGTATGTTTACAGGAGTAGGATTTAGTCCCTAACCTGTATTAAGGTATACGTACACCTGTCTGGTGACTGTAATGGTTTGAAAGAGGATTTTAGTCCCTAACCTGTATTAAGGTACTACGTACACGTTGGTGACTCTAGTTTACGAAAAGCTTAGGATTCATATCTGTAACCTGCTATTATACTCCTAAGCTATGTTTGAGAAGGATGTCTACTGTCATCTGCAAGAGTGGCTGTGGACTCCAGACTGGATCCTCACCCTGCCTATATCCTCCTAGATTAGTCCTGAGAAGGACTGTTTGGTCACAGACTGACCGTTGGTCACCCTGCTCCGGATTACCTGAAGGGTGCAGCAAATTGCCCGTCCAGCTATGCAGACACTCTCTCCTACACTCACTGTCTGGATGGCTGTGTGCCGAGCACAGCGCGCCGGGAGTTATAAAGGCTCGGTGACGCTGTGCAGGGCGGCCAATCACTGCTATGCCACAACTAACAGGGCTGTGGCATTGCAGTGGTCTGTCAGCCAATCCCTGCACATGGGCTGGCTCTCAAAAGAGCGCCAACATGGAGAGATGACGACCACGAGCACAGCACGAGTATCGCGAGATTACTCGGTGCTCGGCGAGTCGCCCGAGTACAGTGATACTCGTGCGAGTATCGAGTAGTGCCGAGCATGCTCGCTCAACACTAATTACGTACAGTATCTTCATTCATGCATTTGTACAAAACCGACAATAGCCGGCTTACTGTAAATGCTTATTAACCCCTAACATGTTGAGAGGAATGAACAGCATGTCTCTAGGGTGGGGGTGGGCACCCCCTAGAGACATGTTGCCCACAGCTACTATTAATATTTAATGTGTTAAACACATTTTAACACTTTGTTATCCCCGCGGCAGCAAAGGGGGAGCAAAGTATAAAGGTAAACCCCATTGTTCAGGATTACACATTGAGCAATGCGGTTACCCCCATTGCGGTTGCCAGAAGCACTCTGAAAAAATGCAGCCTGCATGATTTTTAGCGCAGGCTGCCCTTTTTTCCGGAGCCGGGGAACCCGGGTTGCATGTAAAGCAATCCGGGGGTTTCCATAATGGGCTCCTAAGGGGAGCGGGTTTCCCGATCCGGTTTTGAGCTTTTTGAAAGCTCAAAACCGGATCAGGATTAAAAAATCCTTTCCGCATGTGTGGGCCCTAGTGAGTGTGAGGAATGTGATGTCAAACTGACTGTTTCCATCTGTACATGGCCATGGCCAAACACAGAGTTTTGTGCCCATGCAGTGCACACATGCATATTTGTGGGGGGCCATTTTACAGTGGCTGTGACACACACAATTGGGACATTAATGTTGTGTGTGAAAGGCCCAAGGGAGTAATTATGGCATATTGGGGCAAAAAAAACGTGTTGAGTTAAAAAAACAAAAAAATATGACCCTTAATATACTTTAAGGCTAATGTACAGATGCACATGACCACACATTTGAAAAGGTGGTGGATTGGTCATGTGCCCAGTATACATTTATGTATGTGTAATGGATATTTTGGCATTCCCACCACCATTGTTTTGGCGGCTATAT
>JARQOC010000004.1:333690970-333708058 GCA_033576535.1 Allobates femoralis | reverse complement strand
TTATAATACAAATCTCTTAGGGTACCGTCACACGGGGAGATATTGCCGGCGATGTTGCCGGGAACACAGGGGCGTGGCCTAATTGTGGCGACATCGCCGGCGAATTGCCGCGTGTGACAGGACGATAATCAGGCGATGAATCAATGTTGGGAAACCTGGCGATGTTGCTGAGGCGATCATGCCTGATCGCCCTGTGTAACGCGGCAACCTGCAATGTTGCGGGCGACACCGCCTATCTCCAACATTGCAAGTTACCGCTCGCTGGGTTGCTGGGCAACCCAGCGAGCGATAGCCGCGGCAACTAGCCGGCGACATCGCCGGTAAGTTGCTCCGTGTGACATCTCCCCGGCGATGTTGCCAGGGATGCGCGCTCCCGCGCATCGCCGGCAACATCGCCGCAACCGTCGCCCCGTGTGACGGTACCCTTACAGATAGCACACAGTGCAGGACAAAACACCTCCCGCCTCACAGCACAGAGCACAGAGGGGAGGAACAGAACACCAACTTTGGTGGGTGTGAATAATTAAATAACACTTATACAGCAGCCAGACTATTCAGCTGTGAATATAATGGAGAGGACTAATGTACCAGCTCCCTAAAGGGTGTGAAAATGCTTATAGCAAGGAAACTACAAATGGTACAATAATGATTTTACATGTTTGTAAAAGGGCTGCCCAGGCACTATTCAAGGGTAATATTAGTATCATAGTGAAAAATAACCTGACAAAGTTCCTTTAAATGCTCAGGATTCCTAATTTCTGTAATTGCATTGTACTTGCTGAACCAAGTATCACTCATACCATCCTAAATAGACATACTGCACCTAAAAAATCATCCATGAAAAAGAAACACTATAATGAGATTATGAGGAGGGAATGCATACAGGTATGTTCCTAGTGTACACTTACTACATTGCAAGTCATCAAGTGGGTATTATTAAGCAATATCCCTAGGGCGACTTGTATATACAGTTTTTGCAATATCTGCCTGTCAGGTGAACATATGTTGTATGACAGGCATTCTGTTACACTAATGTAGGAATTTAACACTTGGAGCATAAACCTGTCTATATTTATTCTTCAGGATCTCTGCTTCTCTCATTCTTCCCTCAATCACTAGCTTAACATTGCTTGTTTCTCAAGCATGCCTTCTATCACTATAAAGACAGTGCTGCAAGATCGAAATAAAAGCAAAGTGGTGAGTTAACACTACTCTGGGGATTATATATCCCTTTTTAGCTACAGATTAAATGGCACTGAGCACTTCTTCAGCACCAAGAATACTGCTTTAATGCATACTGAACAAGGGCCAAAGAGGACACAAAACACATTTCAGTGCGCAATCTAAACTTTCATGAATAATTCAAAATAATCTAGTGTGGACAGTGTCATACAAATTATTTAATTTGAGATATGTCATGTACATAGTAACACATTTATAACATTTCTGTTGGTAGTTATTTTTCTGGTACAGTAGTGTTTTTTTTGTATGAGCGAAGAGAATACAACATACCACAATATATTGTTATATATATGATGTACTGTGTATATTTCGAAATAGTACAATTTTACATTCTCTTTAACATTTTGAAATATTACCTTCAAGAGAATTTATCACGTTTTTTTTAATAAAGTTTTTTTATTATGTTAATATGTCAATTTTAAATGATTTAAAAATAACAGGTGTAATTTCTTTTATTCATCTTAACCAGCCCCTGAAGGCCATTTTTATTTACTGGTGTGTGTAAGAGTATGGCTAGGGCCACACATCAATTTTTTTCTTTGTCTAGGGTCACACATCAGTTTTCTTTTTTAAACCTGATCCGGTTTTGAGCTTTTAAAAAGCTCAAAACCGGATCAGGAAACACTCCTCATAGGAGCCTATGATAAAAAACCGGATTGCTTCACAAGCAATCCGATTTCCGTCTCCGGCTCTGCTGCCTGCGTGAAAAATCATGCAGGCTGCAGTTTTCGGAGTGGTTTTGTTATCTGCAATGTGGGAACCAGATTGCTCAGGATGTGTAATCCTGAGCAATGCGTTTCCCGCATATACTTTGCTTATCCCGGCTGCCGCAAAGTGTTCTGTGGTTTGTTAAACTTGTAATTTTAATAAATAAATGTTTGTATAATGTCTCTAGGGGATGCCCAGTCCCCCTAGAGACCTTCCACCTACTCAGGTGGGCATATAATGCTGTAATCTGTTATGTACAGCAGCTGACTCCTGTCAGCTGTTGTACAGTTTTATGAATGAAAGTGCCGGGCTCCTCAGAGCAGTGAGCATACTATAGCCATATATTGTGCCATCTTCAGGGGCTGCTGCGGGTTGTGGTTTTAGTGTGGTGGGCCCAGAAAGCTTTTGCCTACCTTGCTAAGAATCCTAGCCCCCGGCTGCCGCCGGGATAAGCAAAGTGTTCTGTGGTTTGTTAAACTTGTAATTTTAATAAATAAATGTTTGTATAATGTCTCTAGGGGGTGCCCAGTCCCCCTAGAAACCTTCCACCTACTCAGGTGGGCATATAATGCTGTAATCTGTTATGTACAGCAGCTGACTCCTGTCAGCTGTTGTACAGTTTTATGAATGAAAGTGCCGGGCTCCTCAGAGCAGTGAGCATACTATAGCCATATATTGTGCCATCTTCAGGGGCTGCTGCGGGTTGTGGTTTTAGTGTGGTGGGCCCAGAAAGCTTTTGCCTACCTTGCTAAGAATCCTAGCCCACCGGCTGCCGCCGGGATAAGCAAAGTGTTCTGTGGTTTGTTAAACTTGTAATTTTAATAAATAAATGTTTGTATAATGTCTCTAGGGGGTGCCCAGTCCCCCTAGAGACCTTCCACCTACTCAGGTGGGCATATAATGCTGTAATCTGTTATGTAGAGCAGCTGACTCCTGTCAGATGTTGTACAGCTTTATGAATGAAAGTGCCGGGCTCCTCAGAGCAGTGAGCATACTATAGCCATATATTGTGCCATCTTCAGGGGCTGCTGCGGGTTGTGGTTTTAGTGTGGTGGGCCCAGAAAGCTTTTGCCTACCTTGCTAAGAATCCTAGCCCCCAGCTGCTTGGTTTTACCTGGCTGGGAATCAAAATATGGTGGGAGCCCACATATTCTTTTTTTACTTTTTTTTAAATAATAAAAAAAATTAATTAACTTTTTTGATTGCCAGCTAAAGTAAAGCCAGGCAGATAGGGGTGGCAGCCTGTAGCTGTCCGCTTTATCTGCACTGAGAATCAAAAATACCGCGGAGTGCTACATCATTTTTTTAAAATTATTTATTTAGTTTTACATTACTATGATGTTAATCGGCTAAGGGCCAGAGTGAACGTCTGTGTTTGGCTGGTGGAGTAACCTGAAACCAGCCTATACATTCTAGAATCTAGAATGTATAGGGAGATTCCAGGTTACCCCAACAGCCAATCACAGACGCCCATTCTGTGTGATAGCATCTGTGGTTGGCTGTTGGCTCCCTCACAGATATATTACTATAAAAATCAATAAATAATTTAAAAACCTGCATAGTGCTCCATGGTATTTTTGATTCTCAGTGCAGATAAAGCGGACAGCTACAGGCTGCCACTCCCAGCTGCCTGGCTTTACCTTGGCTGGCAATCAAAATACAGGGAAGAGCATTCAATTTTTTTTATTACTAAAAAAAAAATAATTAAAAACATGTGTGGGCAGCCGCTGTATTTTGATTGCCAGCCAGGTAAAACATCGGTGGGTTCACCCATCACTACACAGCAGTTAAATCCAATCATCCTTGCTGCTTGTAAGTGGGGGTGAGCAGAGAGCAGGATCTGGTGCCAGGGCTGTGGCGAGTATTCCTTTCAATGGAGGGAACAGGTTTGGGCGTCTGGCATTAGTACTGTATAATCAATGTTACCAGTGGGAAACGTGACTGGAAGAAGCAGAAAAAGACACTGCTTTATAGTGAAGCACAACTCCAAGTACAAAATTATATATACAATTACTTTATTAGGAAAATACAAGATCTCAACAATTAAAAGCAATGCCACCAGAGCAAAACCCCTGTATAGCACAATATATATATATATATATATATATATATATTATAATGTGAGACAGTGCGGGGGATCATATGCGAGGGGTGCCATGTCTTCCCCAGAATGCGCACTGTCACATATTGAGCCCGGTATAGGGTGTAGGAAAGAGGGACGGTCCACTCCCTCTGCTCCAGTCTTGCAGGTTTCCCTGGAAGGAGACACAGGGTTAAAAGCATGGTTAGAAGACAGGGCGGGGTTTTTTCCCTGTGGACAGTTTTGACCTGAAGCTGAAGCAGCAGCATCTAACGACCGGACAGGTCAAGAACTCCAGGGGCCGTGTGAGGTAATAACACGGCCTAGCCTGGGAGGGCTGGGAGCTCGGAGCGATCTCAGCAGGAGAGCTCATAACCGAAGGGACCAGGTTACTATCTGTGAACAGTATCCATTGTACCCGGCTGCGACCCGGATTCCGGCATCTTGTGCCACCGCTGTGTTTTCAGCAATAAACCCGGGTACCGTACGAACTACTGCTGGGCTCCACTTTTTTTCCTGTCTTGCAATCCCGGCGCTGCCCCACATAATTATATATTATATATATATATTATATTTATGAGGTTGCATGTAGGTAAGTACCGGGAGACCATGTCAGAGATGTATGGTGGGGGACAAGTTGTGGATGGCTTTGTATGTCATAGTTAGGGTTTTGAACTGGAGCTTCAGGACAAAAGGAAGCCAGTGAAGGGCTTGTCAGTGAGGAAACGCTGGGGAATAACAGGGAGACAGGTGGAATAGTTGGACAGCAGAGTTTACGATTAATTGGAGTGGTGCAAGAGTGCTAGAGGGCAGGCCAGAGAGTAGGAGGTTGCAATAGTCGAGGAGGGAGATGATGAGGGCATGAACAACTGTTTTTGCAGTTTCTTGGTCAAGGAATGTACCTTCTCTCTTCTGTATCTGGGAAATATTTTTTCAGTTGGAGTCGGCAGGAGGTGGCAGGGGCTTGAATTTGTGGCTTGAGAGAGAGGAAAGAGTGGAGCATTACCCCAAGGCGCCAAGGCACCGAGCATGCGGGACTGGGAAAAGTGAACAGCCATTGACTTTGATGGATAGGTCTGGTGGAGTGGTAGAGTGAGATCGGGGAAAGATGATGAATTCTGTTTTGGCCATATTCAGTTTTAGAAAGCAAGCAGAAAATAAAGGTGAAATAGCAGACAGACATTGTGGGATTTTGGTCAGTAATGGAGGTGATGCCAGTCAGTCCACATTATAATTATTAGTATATATTTTTCTGATTGAGCTCCCTCCCTCCCTTCCCCCGCCCTGTAGCCAGCTGAGATCTTTGTTGGAGTCCAAGACACACTTAACATTGTAGGTTTTAATTACAAATAGAGGCATATATACCCATTCACACAATAGTACTCAGTGCAGTCATAGTGCTAGGACCCGATAAGACAAGAGGCACCTTGGCAAGGTTATCGGCACTCCGCAGTGGCCACTGCTGAAGCTAAGTCTTCTCAATTTCATTATATTCTAGAGCGGTTTTTGCTATGCATTTTTTCATTGTATCTGTATTACCTGTGCAGACAGCCCTGTTACTCATTATAGCCATCTAGCTATTTATATAACGTAGTGTTTAGTGTCGCAGCAGATTATCTTTTCTTTAGTAAGGAGGTGATGTCAGGTCCAGAAAGGTAGATCTGCGTGTTATCAGTTAGAGATGATACTGAAAACCATGGGATTCTATGAGATGTCCCAGGCTGAAGTTAGAGATGGAGAAAAGTAGAGGTCCAAAAACTGAACCTTGGGGAAAACCGACAGACAGGGGGCAAGATGAGGAGGTGGTGTGGAAGAGGGAGACCCTGAATGTCCGGTCTGTTGATTTGGCGAGATCCTGGTGAGGGTCAAGTCTGTGATGCCAAAAGATAAGAGAATCTGTAGCAAGAGAGAATGGTCTACAGTGTCAAAGGCAGAAGACAGGTCTAGTAGGAGGAGGACAAATTAGTGTCGCTTGCTCTTGGTTAGTAGGTCATTGGTGACTTTAGTTAGGGCAGTTTCAATTGAGTGATGCAGTCAGGAACCAGATTGTAACCAGTCAAAGAGGGAGCAGGAGGAGAGGTGGGAGGACAGTTCAAGATGGACATGCTGATCCAGCAGTTTTAAGGCATAAGGGATAAGTGATATGGGGCGATAGCTAGACTCAGAAGATAGTTTGTTGGAGGGCTTTATGAGGATGGGTGTTATTAAGGCATGTTTGAAGGATGAAAGGAAGACACCATTTGTTAGTGAAAGGTTGAAGAGATATGTTAGGGTTGGGATGAAAACTGTGGTGAGGTTAGGGATGACGTGGGTCGGGAAGCCGTCAAACGTTCAGGTGGTGAGATGTAATCTTGACAGAAGAGAGGAGAGCTGATCTTCTGTCATGGTAGAGAAGCTGGCTTTGGAAGAAAAGGTCTGAGCAGTTATGAGGAGTGGCTGTGTTGGCTGTGGGCCAAAGCTTTCACTGATGTTCTCAATCTTCTGCTTAAAGAAAGAGGCAAAGTATTCAGCAGAAATGAGAGGAGAGGTAGGAGGTGCTGGGTGATGGAGGAGAGAATGGAAAGTGTTGAATAGCTGTTTAGGGTTGTGAGACAGGGAGGATATTAGATGTTAAGTAAGTTTGTTTTGCAGTAGTGAGTGTGGACTTGAAGTTGGCAACGGGACTGTTTGTATGCAACAAAGTGCTCAGTGGAATGGGATCTCCTCCATCTCCGCTCAGCTATCCTGGAAGCCAGTCTCAGTTCTTTGGTCAGGCTGGTCTGTCAGAGTTGCCTGTTGCTCCTGTTATTGTTGTGTTATATAAAGTGGCAGCAGCATCTGTGTCATGTAAGGAAGCTAAGTCTGTGAGAGGAAGAACTGACTTAGTGATAAGAAACAAAGGGTGGTTATTAATGGAACACTCTCAGAATGGGTCACAGTTAACAGTGGGGTACCACAGGGGTCAGTGTTGGGCTCGCTTCTATTTAATATATTTATTAATGACCTTGTAGGGGGCATACAGAGTAGAATCTCAATATTTGCGGATGACACTAAACTCTTGCAGGGTAGAGCAGTGAGACTATGGATCTCTCTGCCACATGATGTTGTAATGAGTGAGTCACTACTAACATTTAAGAAGGGCCTGGATGCCTTTCTTGAAAACTATAATATTACCAGTTATACATACTAGATTCTTTGATAGGGAGTTGATCCAGGGAACTAGTCTGATTGCCATACCTGGAGTCAGGAAGGAATTTTTTCCCCCAATGTGGAGCTTAGTGTTGCCACATGGGCTTTTTTTGCTTCCTCTGGATCAACATGTTAGGCTATGGGTTGAACTAGATGGACTTAAAGTCTTCCTTCAACCTTAAAAACTATGTTACTATGTTACTATGACTCAGAGAATGAGTGTAAATTAAGGTGTTTGAGATTTCTGAGAGGATGAGTGAGTTTGTGGAGTGGGGTTTGCGCACTAAGGAAGGAGAGGTTGTGGTCCAACAGGGGGAGGGGTGATTTAGAGAGGTTAGTAAGGGAACAGAGGCAGATGAAGATAAGATCAAGCCTGTGGCCATCTTTGTGAGTGCCATTAAGGTTCATTGAGAGAGCCAAAAGGAGGTAGTCAATGATAAACGTTTAGAGGCAGCTGTGTGTGGAAGTGTCATCTCATGATGATAGTGGGGATGTCAGCAGAAAGGAACTGAAGTAGCCAGGTGGTGAAGTGGTAAAGAGAGGTGGTGATGCTAGCTCTGGGGGGTGGTACATGACAACCAGCAGGAGGTTGGAGGGGGAGTAGATGCAGGTGCAGTGCACCTCAAATGAGGGAAGAGTAGCGGAGGGTGGTAGTGGGATTGGTGTAAAGGAGCATTTGTCGGACAGGAACAAGCCAATTCCTCCACCACATTTGTTGCCTGGGCAAGGGGAGTGAAAGAGATTGAATCCGCCATAAGAAATTACAGCTGGAAAGGCTGTGTCAGAGAGGATGAGCCAGATTTCAGTTATGGCAAGGAAGGAGAGTTTGTTAGTGATAAACAGGTCATGGATGTCTGAAGGTTTGTTGCAGATGGAGCATGCGTTCCATAGTGCTCCAGGAAGGGAGCTGGGGCTGGATGAATGGGTATGAGGTTATAAGGGTTATTATTAGTGATGGGCGAGCAGTAAAATGATCCGGTATTCGGATGCTCGCGTCGAGCATATCGAGATACTCGGGTGCTCGACCCAAGCACTGAGCCCAATGTTAAACTATGGGAAACCGGAGCATTTTTCCGGCCGCACCCCAGGCAGCCTGGATAAACCCTAAAGATGTCACAAAAGTATGAGAACAGTGCTCAAATTACATGGGAACAGCATGGGGAAGATCGCTTTAAGCATTCTGACTCCCAAGTCACTGCGGTGAACAAGGTTGTCTTAGTATTATGACATTTTTACGGACTCACAATTATACGTCCAAAAACAAAACCAAAATGGATTTTCCTGGGGAAAATGGTAAGGGCTCATACTCACTTGTGAGACAGTGTTGGTGTATTTTTTTATTATTACATTAAAAATTGGAAGGCACTCCGATGCCCCATGGAAGACACGTGAAGGAGGGCCTCTCTAAATACTGTATGTTCCCATTATTAGGAAGTGGGTCTCCCATAGTGTTGCCTTATGCATGGCTGCCAAAAATTGGGAGGCCCTCCAATGCCCCTTGGAAGAATTGTGGAGGAGGGCCACTTTAAATAATGTTCCCAATATTAGGAAGTGTGTCTCCCATAGTGTTGCCTTATGCACGGCTGTCAAAAATTGAGAGGCACTCCGATGCCCTAGGAAGAGACGTGGAGGAGGGCCTCTTTAAATACTGTATGTTCCATTATTAGGAAGTGGGTCTCCCATAGTGTTTCCTTATGCAGGACTGCTAAAAATTGTGAGGCATTCCGATGCCCCTTGGAAGAGACATGGAGAAGGGCTTCTTTAAATAATGTTCCCATTATTAAGAAGTTTTGGAAGTGAATATTTTCTTCAGGCGGTAGTGCGGTTCATATACCCTGTTCCACTGTTTTGGAGTTGTGGAGGAGGGCCTCATTAAATAATGTTCCCATTAGTAGGAAGTGGGTTTCCCATAGTGTTGCCTTATGCAGGGCTGCCAAAAATTGGTAGGCACTCCGATGCCCCTTGGAAGAAACATGGAGGAGGGCCTCTTTAAATAATGTTCCCATTATTAGGAAGTGGGTCTCCCTTAGTGTTGCCTTATGCAGGGCTGCCAAAAATTGAGAGGCACTCCGATGCCCCTTGGAAGAGACGTGGAGGAGGGCCTCTTTAAATAATGTTCCCATTATTAGGAAGTGGGTCTCCCATAGTGTTGCCTTATGCAGGGCTGCCAAAAATTGAGAAGCACTCAAAAGGAGTGGGTCAATGCACTAAGTACAGACTGACAAACATTTACCTCTGGGGGGTATACATGAATATACTGTATAATTTTTTTTTTTGGGGTTACGGGCATCATAAACACCCTTTAAAAATATTATGTGGGTGTTGAATGATGGACCAGGGTCACCTGGTGATATGGTGGTGGAAGATGAGGAGAAGGAGGAGGATCACAGCAAATATCCAAAATCAGGAAGTGCATACCCATGTGTGGGTGTGAAGAGGAGCATGGGAATATATCTCCCCAAAAAAGACACTGACTTTGAATTTATGTTACGCTGCTATCATTTGGGGGTGTTGAAAAGTCTGGCCAAATCCAGGCCTTGTTCATCTTGATAAGAGTCAGTCTGTCAGCATTTTCAGTTGACAGGCGGGTCCACTTATATCAGTAATAATTCCCCTGTGGCACTAAAAACCCGCTGTGACAAAACGCTAGCGGCAGGGCATGCCAGGACATAGAGAGCCAGTTCATACCACGTGTCCAGCTTGGAGACCTAATAATTATAGGGCATAGAGTAATCACAGAGAAGTTTAGTACGATCGGCAAGGTACTCCTTCAGCATCTTCCCAAACTTTGCAGCCCTTGTGAGAGTACCCTGCGCCTCAGAGCCTGTGCCATGGGAGGGGCTGAGAAAACTCTCCCAGATCTTTGAGAGTGTTCCCCTGCCTATGCTGGATTGGAGTTATGTCTCTCCCACCTGTATATCCTTGGTTGTCCACCGAACTGTGACCTCTACCACCAGCGTTTTCAGAAGGGAATTTTTTTACTAGTCCACAACAAGGGCTTTCTGGTACTGCACCATTTTTGTAAACCTTTCAGCCTCAGGAATAAGAGATAGAAATTTCTCCTTGTAGCATGGGTCTAAAAGTGTCCCCAACCAATAATGAGTGTCACCCAAGATTTTGATAATGCGAGGATCACAGGAAAGGCAGCGTAACATAAAGTCAGCCATTTGCGTGGGACTGGTAACAGGCAAGACTTCTATGTCCTCCCCAAGAGGACAACTGACCATGCTCTCCTCCTCCTCCTCCTTCCTGCCCTCTGGCCATCCTCGCTGAACACACGGTAAGACAGTTCTGCAGGTAGTATCATCTATAGTGCATGAAACTAGCTCCTGTTCTTCTTCCTCCTCCTCCTCATAGTCCCCCAATCGACGTTGCAATAAGATGAGGCTGGGCTGTGTGTAATTACCCTGTATGGTTCCTTGCTCCATCTCATCCTGCTCCCCTTTCAATGCATCTTCTTTGATTTTGAGCAGAGAGTGTTTCAGAAGACTGAGAAGCAGGATGGTGACGCTAATTATGGCATCATCGCCACTCACCATCTTGGTGGAGTCCTCAAAGTTTTGGAGAATGGTACATATGTCGGACATCCATGTCCACTCCTGAGGTGTTATGTGTGGAGTCTGAACCAAATACAGACGGCCTTGTTGATGCTGGTAGTCAACAACTGCTCTCTTCTGCTCACAAATCCTGACCAACATCTGCTGTGTGGAATTTCAACGCGTGGGGACATCACACACCAGTCTGTGAGCCGGAAACTGCAAACACTGCTGAAACCATGCAAGCTGGGCAGGATTTAAGAAACTGCTGAACCACGAGGTTGAGCACATGGGTCATGCATAGTACATGTGTGAGCTCTCCTCGCCTCAGAGTCGCCACCAGGTTCCAGCCATTGTCACACATGACCATGCCTGGCTGTAGGTTCAGTGGTGTGAACCAATGATCTGCCTGCTCTTTCAGAGCTGTCCACAACTCTTCAGCATTGTGTGGTTTGTCACCTATGCATATTAGCTTCAGCACAGCTTGTTACTGCTTGGCCGAGGCAGTACTGCAGTGCTTCCAGCTTGTATTGTTGTGGCGGATGTGGAGGAGGAGGAGGAGGCTGAGGAGGATTACGTTCAGGAGCTGTAGACTGTGGGGGCAACCCTGACTGAGTTAGTGCCCTCAATCCTTGGCATCGGGAGGACGTATTCCGTCCCAAGGTCTGACTGGGTCCCGGCTTCCACTATATTAACCCAGTGTGCTGTCAGCGAGATGTATCATCCCTGCCCACTAGCACTTGTCCACATGTCCATGGTTAGGTGGACTTTCACCGAAACTGCGTTGTTAAGGGCACGGTTAATGTGCTGGGACACAAGCTTGTGTAATGCGGAGACGGCACACCGGGAGAAATAATGGCGGCTGGGAACCAAGTAACAAGGGATGGCCACTGCCATCAGGTTGTGGAATACTTCCGCCTCCACTAGCCTAAAAGGTAACCTTTCTATCGCAAGCAGTCGTGAAATTTGCGAATTGAGTAGTGTGGCCTGTGGGTGGTTGGCTGCAAATATGCGCTTGCGTTCCAAGGACTGGGGTATGGATAACTGAACGCTGCGCTGGGACAAGGATATGGATGTGGTTCTTGATGGTGGAATGTTTAATTGTGCAACGACAGGTGCAAGACAGGAGGCATCTTCGCATGCACTATAGACAGGGGATTGGCTTGTGTCACGCTTCCTGGGGAAGGCGCCCTAGAGTGGACCCACTGGGCCATGGTACCGAACTCCCCTGGGTGAGCTGATCCTAGTTTACCCAATGCCTATACAGGGATTGTCAGGGGCAAGCCCAGGGGGTCTAAATACCACAGCAGCTAGTACCATGGGAGCAGCTCGTAAGGTTAACCTATACTAAGGAACAGAGAAGTATTCCAGGTAACAGGGTACAAGGCTAGAAGATGAGGAATTGTGCTACCGGGGAAGAGCACAGCAAGGGTTCCAGGAAACGGAGTACAAGGCTGGAGGACAGGAATGGTGCTACTGGGAAGGAGCACAGCAAGGGTTCCAGGACACAGAGCACGAGGAAGGCCTGACCAACAGTCAACAAGGCAGAAGCAAACTGACTTAATAATCAGGCACCTCCCATCAGAGGAGGTGGCCTGATATACCATGGGGAAGAGCAGCTATTGGTCAAGGGGAGTGTCAGGTTGGACCTTGCCGGCCCCTAGAGTCACAGGGAAGGAGTACACCTAGCGCGCCGCTGAGTAGGCTCATGAAAATGACCATAGTAATGTGCTCATGTGCGAACCCGGCGGTCAGCTGACAGGAAGGCAACATGGCGACGGCTCCGAGACACAGCACGCCTGGATGCCGGACGCCCGGTCGGCAGAGGAGCAGGAGAGGTGAGCTGGGAAGCGGTGCCAGGGGGCCTAACAGCTTGCATGCACAACAGTGGAAGAAGCAGTGATGTCACCCTCAGACACTGCTCCTGGACCCTGGGGTTCAGCCCACAAAGTCAGGTGCTTTGCTGTCATGTTCCTGATCATGCTGGTGGTGGTCATGCTAGTAGTTTTGCTACCCCTGCTGATGCTGGCATGGCAGGTGGTGCTAATGGCCTTTTTTGAATTATCAGCAGACTCCTTAAAAAACAGCCAGACTCGGGAAGACCTAAAGGTACCGTCACACGCCGCCATATTGCTGGCAAGATGGCTGGCAATTCCCGAATTCGGCGATGTAGAAACCACATCGCATGTGCGTAGTGGCGTGTGACTGGGCGATTCTATGGCGAGAAATCACTGGTGGAGTGTCGCCTGATTGTCCTACACTCAGGGGTGAACCTAGCCTCTCTGCTGCCTGAGGCGAACTGCAAAACGGCGCCCCCCCCCCACCCGCTAGAAAAAAATTTTAATTGATAAAAATAAATCTGGTTCCTACAGATTTATATTTATCCTGTAAAAATGAGCAAAATAGTGGACATTTTAGTTTACTGAAACAGAAAAAAAAGATCTCCACACAAAGATGTCTGCACCATCACACGCACATACAAGAACCACACAGAAGAATCCAGAACAAGGATCATTAATGGCAATGGCAGCTTGGCACAAGCATTTAGACACATAATGACAACTGGCAGAGCCGTGGTCCTGCAGGCAGAACTGATTGCCAACCTCTGGCACACGCCTGCAAAACTCTGGACCGCTGCCTGGCACTGAATATTCAGACAAGTCGCCATGCCGCACCTTCCACACAACACAGGTAAAGACCTGCAGTCTGAGCATCAACAAGCCGCCACTGCACTAAGTTGGTAAAATGGCGCTTCTTCTCCATCCAACAGACCACACTTACACCCAAATTGCTTAGCCAATCACAAACGCCACACACGGGGCTGTCTTTATGTAATTAATAACAGGGTCCTTCCTATTGGGTTGAGCAAAGAATATGGGAGCAGGAAGGGGGAAGAGCACCACCGACCAACCGCCGCTCAGGAGAAAGATGGCTGGATGCCTGAATGTACCGAGGGGCAGCACTGGACCTGGTGTGTAAGGGTGGTTTCACATTTGCATTCGGAACGCAAGCGTAACAGAACGCAGCCAAATGCTGCGTTCCTATGTTTAACATGGGAACGATTCCGTTTGGATGCGCATAATTTATACGCCCTCCTCCGCCCTCCAAATGCAACATGTTGCATTTTTTGTGCGTTCACAGGTGCTTGTTTTATCAGCGAGTGCCCGCGAGTGCACAAACAATGCATGGATCTCAATGGATCCGCACTGTCCTCCGCATGGCGGCGCAGGAGAACGCTGCGGATCACATTGAAATTTCGTCGTCGGCGGCTGGGAGGCGGAGGATCTCCGCCACAGATCTCCGCCTCCCGGCCGCCGTCGAGATCACTGATTGGCTGGCCGAGCACCATACTGATGAGAATCTCCTCTGCGTTCACATCAGTATGGCAGCGTTTGCCCTGCGTTTGCATGCCCTGCGCATGCAGACACAAATGCAAATCTGAAACCAGCCTAAGTTATGGCCAATGCATCCTGCATCATAGAAATCATAGGGCCCCATAGCAGAAGTTCTAATTGGGCACCCCCCAACAAAAGCAATATTTGGCTGGGTCACATAGGTACATCTCTCACAATATGTCAGCCTTTACAAAGTAATTTTCCTCCTACTGAAGCCCCTAGATTCCCCTTTCATTGCCCCTCTAAAGTGTGATGCCAACAAAAGTGCCCCACAAACACTGTATGATCCCCCACAGTGCATTCCTCCACATGCACAGTATGATGACCCTACTGCACCTCCTGCAACTACCCCAGTACAGCATGATCCCCAACTATGACCGCCGCCCAGCCCTCCATGTAGTAAAATGGACCTATGTACAGTATAATGGCCCCCAACACAGCCCTCAAATAGCCCTTCATAAAGTATAAAGGCTCCCTTGTAGCCTCCAAGTATTATCATGCCTCCCACAGAGCCCTCCAAATATTATAATGGCTTCCAAATAGTATAATTTGCTCCATATAATATAAACACCCCCATAGTATTCCACATAGTATACCGCATTCCTCCATATATTATGCACCCCCATAGACTTCTATAAAATAGAATGCACCCCCCACAGTACTCGATATAGAAAAACGCACCCCCACAGTCCTCCATATAGTATATTGCACCCCGTAGTCCTCCAAATAGCATATTGCACCCCCACAGAACTCCATAGAGAACAATTCACCCCCACAGTACTTGATATAAAATAATGCACCCCCACACTCATCCATGGAGAATAATGCACCCCACAGTCCTCCATATAGAATAATGCAGCCCCACAGTCCTCCATATAGAATAATCACCCCCACAGTCCACCATATAGATTAATGCACCTCACAGTCCTCCAAATAGTATAATGCACCCCACAGTCCTCCATATAGCATAATGAACCCCCACAGTCCTCCATATAGCATAATGCACCCCCATATTGCATACTGCACTCCCATAGCTCTCCATACAGCATATTGGACCCCCATAGTCCTCCATATAGTATAATGCACCCTCATAGTCCTCCATATAGTATAATGCATCCCCTATAGCCTTCCTTATAGTATAATGCACCCCCATAGTCTTCCATATAATATAATGGGCCACAATAGTTCTCCATATAGTATATTGCACCCCCATTGTCCTATATTATATTGTACATTACATAGTTTCCCATCAGTGTACTCACTAAAAAAAACTATTAAAAAAATAAAAAGTAAATACCTCTTCTCCTCAGCATCTCCTCTGCCGCTCTGCACGTCTCAGCACAGTGGCGCTAAGTGATGACATCATTGTTCCCCGCCGTGCTGAGCTGCAGAGGGGTGGACAGCGGTGGCAAGGACTTGGGAGAAGAATGCTGCCGGCAGAGGCGGCCGGGACTATAGGAGCGGCATGCTCGGGGGGGCCACCACTGGTACACACATGGCTCCGCTCCGTACACCTAGTACGCCTCGTACACAAGCGGCTCTGCTCCGTACAACTCGTACACACACGGCTCTGCTCCGTACACCTCGTACACAAGCGGCTCTGCTCCATACACCTCGTACACAAGCGGCTCTGCTCCATACACCTCGTACACAAGCGGCTCTGCTCCGTACACCTCGTACACAAGCGGCTCTGCTCCATACACCTCGTACACAAGCGGCTCTGCTCTGTACACGTTGTACACATGTGGCTCTGCTCTGTACACCTCGTACACATATGACTTCGCTCTGTACACACCGTACACACGTGGCTCCATTTCGTACACACGTGGCGCCGCTTCGTACACCTCGTACACACTGGGCTCCGCTGCGAAAGCCTCGCACACACGGCTCTGCTCCGTACGCCTCGTACACACGCGGCTCCGCTCCGTACACCTTGTACACACTCTGCTTCTCTCCGTATGTCTCGTACACACGCAGCTCCGCTCCGTACACCTTGTACACTCTCAGCTCCACAATGTACACACGTGGCTTCACTCTATACACCTCGTACACACACGCCTCCGCTCTGTACACCTCGTACACACGCGGCTCTGCTCCGTACACCTCATACACACTCGGCTCTGCTCCGTACACCTCGTTCACACACACGCCTCCGCTCTGTACACCTCGTACACACGCGGCTCTGCTCCGTACACCTCATACACACTCGGCTCTGCTCCGTACACCTCATACACACTCGGCTCTGCTCCGTACATCATTGTTCCCCGCCTTGCTGAGCTGCAGAGGGGTGGACAGCGGCGGCAAGGACTTGGGAGAAGAATGCTGCCGGCAGAGGCGGCCGGGACTATAGGAGCGGCATGCTCGGGGGGGCCACCACTGGTACACACATGGCTCCGCTCTGTACACCTAGTACACACTCAGCTCCGTACACCACGTACGCCTCGTACACAAGCGGCTCTGCTCCATACACCTCGTACACAAGCGGCTCTGCTCCATACACCTCATACACAAGCGGCTCTGCTCCGTACACCTCGTACACACGCGGCTCTGCTCCGTACACCTCATACACACTCTGCTCTGCTCCGTACACCTCGTACACACTCGGCTCCGCTCCGTACACCTCGTACACACACGGCTCCACTCTGTACACCTCGTACACACTCGGCTCCACTCCGCACACCTCATACACACACGATTCCGCTCCGCACACCTCGTACATACACAGCTTCACTCCATACACCTCATACACACGCACCTCCACTCTGTACACCTTGAACACTCAGCTCCACTCCATATACCTCATACATACACAGCTCTGCTACATTAATTTACACTGTAAAGCCTCAGCCCCACACATAAACTTCACCTCATCCAGCACCATGGTGGAGTCCTGGCTGCATACTGAGGAGCTGATCATGTGACCCGCCTGACTCCTCCCTTCCTTTGACATCATCACAGT